>PVIR01045029.1:0-10924 GCA_004026965.1 Petromus typicus
CTTAATACACTATTAATTTGACCTCATGCAAAACTCACAGTTTAATTAGAAATTTGTTTAGGGACTTAAGTAGGATTGAATTTTCTCCCTTTAAAACAACAATGACAAATGTCCTTTTCATTATATTTTTTAAATCAGAAGATAGGAAAGTCTTGGTAGTTAATCACAAGATGATCTTAAATGTCCGTATGTAGTTTTAGGTTTTTGGAGACAGGGTCTCGCTTTGTGGTTCAGGCTGGCCCTGAGCTCAGCCTCCAACTCACATCACAATCCTCCTGCCTCTGCCTCCCGAGTGCTGGGATTACAGGCGTGAGCCACCACGCCCGGCACTGTGGTATGTAGTACTGGTTGCTGCTGGGGTGAGTCTCCACACCCAGTATTGTTATGTGGTTACCGGGGAATCGAACCCGGGTCCTTGCGCTTGCGAGACAGGCGCCGGAACCACTGAGCTAACTCCCCGGCCCCCTGTAGTTTTAATTATTAATTTTTAGTTTTAAGACAAAATGTTTGCTCATTTGTTCATTCATTTGTGTAGAGGCCCTGGGGCTCCAAGTCAGTACCAGACACACCCTAGGCAAAGCACATTTTGAGATACACCTCAGCCTAAGTGTCTGATTTTTAAAAGTCAAAATTTTAATGAAATAAGTACTTCAAAACATCAGACTTTCAAAATATCTTCAACCTTACAACACATATCCTAACATGTGAATAAAATACTTAGCCAGCACTAGAAATGTTTAAATATAGTTTGAAAGAACTAGAAGTAAAACTTCTATCAAACTAGAAGAGTTTAAGTGACTTCAGAAGGGTGTTGGTGATTCTCTTCTCACTGAGGATGACTATTTCACCCCTTTCTCACTTCTTTTCATCACGGTTGTTTTTTTTTTTTTCATCATAGTTGTTTTGTTTTGGTTTTTTTTTTGAGACAGGGTCTCCCTTTTGCAGTTCAGGCTGGCCCTGAACTCAGCCTTGAACTCACAACAGTCCTCCTGCCTCTGCCTCCCAAGCGCTGGGATTACCAGTGTGAGCCACCACACCCAGCATTGTTGTATGTGGTTCCCAGGGATCAACCCAGGGCCCTTGCCTTGCAAGGCCGGCACCAGAACCACTGAGCTAAATCCCCGACCCGACTATCAGTTTTTTTGTTTTGTTTTGTTTTGTTTTTTTTAGGTTTTTTGAGACAGGGTCTCGCTTTGTGGTTCAGGCTGGCCCTGAGCTCAGCCTCCAACTCACATCACAGCAATCCTCCTGCCTCTGCCTCCCGAGTGCTGGGATTACAGGCGTGAGCCACCACGCCCGGCACTGTGGTATGTGGTACTGGTTGCTGCTGCGCGTGAGTCTCCACACCCAGTATGGTATGTGGTTACCGGGGAATCAAACCCGGGCCCTTGCGCTTGCAAGACAGGCGCTGGAACCACTGAGCTAACTCCCCGGCCCCTGACTATTAGTTCTTTTATCTAAGGCTTACTAGATTGGAGGATAAATATTAAAGTGGAGTTTCTGTTGAAATAGCTTCCTACGTTGTGATTGTGTAGTAAAGATGCTGTGCACAAGTGGAGTTAATGTGCACAAGTTTTGAGTTAATTTATTAACAAGCCTAAGTAGCACTTTTGCACTGCTTCACCACAGTTATGTTGCATGCTGCATGGTTCTATCACAGGAGAAAGGGTAGTGCAGTATATTATGAAAGTAATTGTAATGTGTAGTATGTAATTACATATAATATGTAATTATTGCATAATAGTACCTTGAGCAAAGTATAGAAAAGATAATTAAAATGTTGCTTTCAATTGCAGTTTTAAAGTTACTAAGATATTTGTCCTTGATAAAAACCTAACTTTTATGTAAAAGGTAGATTAATTTTCTTGGTTTTGTTTTATTTCCAGGTGGAGGTTTAGCCGTTGGAACAGTTCTTTTGATTGGTTAGTACAAAATATGTGTTTTGATCTTTCCAATTAGTTTTCTGTTGTACATTACGATTTTATGAGTTTTCTATTCTGAAACCAAATATTTAAAGTATTAGCTCCCTAGAAAAGTTAATGTAGAAAGAAATTGCTTTGAATTCTAACTTACGTTCAAATATTAATATGAACTGGAAATAAATTGGCAAACTTATCAGAAAATGTAGTTCTTATAACTTAAAAATGTTCACAGTACATTGTATTATATTTTAAAGACTAAAATAAACATAGTTGATTTCTCATAGAATCTCAGTATTTAGAGTAGAATTATTCTGGTGAATAATTTGAGAAACTGAGAATTTCATCTTGTATATATGTGTATATGTGTAGACATTCATATCTATCACAGATTTTATCATTATTATCTGTTGAAAGAAAAGCAGATTATTGTATTGTAAGTATTATTGTTCACCTCTAGAGTGATGAGAATTCTTATTTAAATAAATGACCCTTTTGGATTATTTTTTAGTGTAGATCACAGAATCTTGGATTTCAAGTCTAACTTGTGAACCCTGTTCAGCCCATCGCCCTGTAACACAACATAACCAATTTTGTGTTCTCATATGGTACAGAATGAACATACCTAGTTTCTCACGTGACTTTAAGGATTTGAAAATAGCTGGTTTATTCAAATGAGCACTGTTTCTTTACCTGGTTTGTATGAGTTGGAGTTTTTACAGTCTCAATTCTCCACGTTGTTCTCTTGGCACAGCTCCTGGTCTGGGACTCTACTTTCACCCAGATTTCAGTGCTATTCTCTGCATTGAATAAGGGCTGTATTCACTGTACTGGGACTGTGAAATATGTTCATTGACACAAGCCAGTTAGTGCCTGGCAAGAATGAAATTTAGTACCTATCATCAACTGCTTTAGGATAGTGAAGACATGAGCTGACTATTACAGAAAATGTGCTTCAGGAATGATTACGGTAAGAGTGGCTGGGCTTAAAGGCAACATGCACATCAGCATTTGTCTAATATGAATGAAACACCAGCTGGAGAAATCAGCAGCAGTACCTGAAACACTTTGTTTATCAGGTCTCTGCTGTTTGAAGAGTCACGGTAATTAGTAGGGAGCTGCCTTTTCCCTGACTTAGGAGGGGTCTCATATGATGCTAAGCGCCTTAGGTATGCATTTTTCATTTGTACAGCCATCTCTTGAGATACTCAGTTCACATGATCTCTGTTTCATTCATAAAGAAATGAAGCTATTATCTCAGAGTCATGAGACCCAATGTGAACTCTGTTGTCATCCCAAGTGCCATGTGTTTATGTAACTGTGCTTTGTTACACAGAAGTATTTTATTTCACAGGCACAAGCAGTAAAGTAAGAGTTGTATTCCTTTTTAAAATAGTGAAATTTTAAGTAGTAAAATAAAGCCCACATATGCGGGATTTTTGTTTTGTTGCAGTGCTGAGGGCCTTGTGCACACTACACACACACTCTGCCACTGAGCTTGTCTCCAGCCCCTCTTTAAACTTTCTTTTTCAGACCAATTCTTGCTAAATTGCTCTGGTTGGTCTCAAAATAGTCATTCTCCTGTCTGAGCCTCCCTAGTAGCTGCAATTACAAGTGTATAGCACCATAGCCGGGTATTTGCATGTGTGTGTGTGTGTGTGTGTGTGTTTAATCAGTTTTTAAATTTCTAAACATGATCTAATTTAATGTATAATAAGGATTAAAGTTGCAGCACAGAAAATATTCATATTTCACATGATCAGCATTTCTCCATTATAATCTGAAAGTTTTGTTTTCAGATAGTGACATGGTATTACAAGGACTGCTAATAAGATCTCTGAGTATATTTGATTAGATTACTTCTATAGTTTTACTATATTGCTACTAAAACTGTGATACAGGGCTGAAGATATAGCTCAGTGGCACTATACCTGCCTTGAAAGTACAAGGTCCTGAGTTCGATCTCCAGTGTGGTGGGATGCAGGGGTGTAATGTTTTTAATTTTTGTAGTCATATCACTTAGTCATTTTCGTCCTGTGGTCTCTGAAGCCAACAATTAAGTTTGAAGTGGCTGTAGAATAGCAGTTTCCTGCCCCTTCTCACCCTTACGAACATTGCGTTTTACCGGATCGTGGTTTTTGTCACATAAAGAGATAACATGAGATGGACAGAGTAGAAGGAGTCTGCTGAGTTCTGCACTGTCCTCCGTTCCGAGGTCATTAGGACTTGTACAGTGACTAAACTCAGCTCAGGAAATAGGGCGGAGCCCTCTGATCTGAATAAATCAGGAGCGAAGGCCAGCGGCCGGGAGCCCACAGCATTATTGTGTTGCTCAGCACCCAGAGACCAGTTTTTATTCCAGGAGTCAGAGAAAAGTGAAGTATGGGACGATTTGCACTTGAACTTTGCCACTACAGACTGCCAGCGTTGTGACTATCTCATGGAGAGCAAACCACCCCCTCCCCGGCTCCTGTGCCCGAGCATGGCCTCCCCGTGGTGTGTTGCCAGTTTTGGCAGCAGTGTGGCTGTGTGAACTCAGGGTGTCTGCTTCCACCTGACTATTGCAAAAGGAATGAGTGTGGATATAGGAAAGGCTATTCTTAAAGGAGGCGAGAATCCTTGAAAACAGATCGTCATTTAAATGCATTTAATTCTTTAATAGACTTTGAGATGTTAATTTGAAATTGCCTTTTTTTTGTTGTGGTTCCAGGGATTGAACCTAGGCCCTTCACACTGAGGTACAACTCCAGCCTTTCTCTTGAGGCAGGGTCTTGCTAATTTGCCTGGGCTGGGCTGGAACTTGGAGTCCTCTGTCTCAGCCTCCCAGAGTGCTTCCAGTACAGCACCAAGCCTGGCTTTGAAATCACTTATTGGTAAATTTGCATCAAAATGAAGTGATAGCAAATACTAGATCTGTTCATACAGATACCATGTAACAGGTTTAAAAGTAGTCAGAAATTGAAATAGAGTTAGGTAACATTCTGGTAATCCATGGCTACTTGTAGTCTATAAATAGCAGGTGGCTGCTATGCTATTGGACACTTAGTTACAACTCCAGGTGCTCCGGTATGGAGCATGAGTGCGGAGAATGACCTAATGCTGAGTGCCTTGCTATATTGGTTGTGCTCTCCTGTAAGAATATTAACCCGGTTTGCTAGCTTAGCCCTGCTCACATCTGACTGCTTACCATTTCTGTGGGTCAGTGGTGCCTTCACAAGCCAACGTGACAGCCTGGACAGGGTCCTTCCCTCTTGGTTTATTTTGATTTTTGAGACAGGGTTTTGGTGTGTATCCATGGTTGGTCTCGGCCTATGCCACCAAGCCCAGCCTGGGTCTTTTCCCTTGCAGGCTCCCTCTCCCAGCTGACAAAGCTCAAGCTTTGCTGTGTTGGCCAGCTGGCCACACCCAGGATTGCTCATAGGTTGCTTATTTCATCAACACTGACTAGGAAGACCTTATCTGCCAGCCTGGTCCACCTCAGCCTAGGGAATGGAATAACGCTGTCACTCTGCCCTGTTTCTTTGGTAAGGAGTATGTCACCCACCCCTGACATTCAGGGAAAGGCTTTCAGGATAGCCCGGACCTGGGACACAATAACCCTGGGTCACCTAGGTATGTGCCGTGTGCTCTTCCTCATTTGCATCTGTTCCAGGATTCTCTCACAGGATATTATAATATTGCCAGCTGTCACATTTATTTTTTTGCTGGACTCCATTTACCTTCTACATTATGCCGTACATTTGAGCATTTTCCTTTTTATGCAAGAGTCAGCTGCCTCTCTGTGGTAAAGTACGGAGCCAGGCCAGCCCTATGTGTTTGTACATGGTCCGTAGTTGCCTGTGTAGGATGAGGGTAAAGGTAGGCAGAAGCAACAGTGACCACATGACCACTCACCCACAATATTTACTTTCTGGTATTTCTAGAAAAGACTTGCTAATACGATTTGTGTGAACTTGGTATCCTTCATTTCCATAGGGATTGGAAGAGGGAATCCTGGGGCCTTTGCTGTCTGTAGTGGAAGCACCCAGCTTTCATTGCTGCTGCTCACCAGCTGCACAGGGCACTCCTGGCTCTCCTCTCTCTGAGTCACGCACTCTGCAGAAGGTGTGAACGGAGTCTGAGTCTTGCACTCTGGAGGTGTGAACGGAGTTGGAGTGGGCATTGGGCCAAGCCCAGAAAAGCTGGGCTGGCAGGGATGGCAGCAAGCCTGCACCGTATCACTCACTGGTGGGGACGTGAGGGCACCTCTGAGGGAGGAAGGATGAGCTCTGGATAAACCAGGGAGTTTAGCATCCACCGGCTAGAATTCCAGTCCTGCGAATTCACAGCCCTCTACTGCCTAAGACCGCTGCAAAGGCTAGCGGACTCCCAGGGTTTCTGTTTATTAAACTTCAGGGCCAAGTAAATCCATCCCCCTTTTCTCCCTCCTTATCTGTTGTCAGTGTCTAAGAATTAAGCTCTTCCAGAGCCCTTATCTCCACCTTAAGGTGTTTTTCTCTTTAGACTCAGTGTCCTACTACTTATTTCTTTAATCTTTCCAATGTGCTATCTATGACCTCTATTTCATGTAAAACTAACCCTACTATCCTAAAATCTTATCATTTTGTTAAAGCATTTGATAGTTACATTTTCTGTATGCCAGGTATCAGTCATGCTGAGCCCTAGTCACATGTTTTACCATTCTGTTTCACAACAATCAGATAAAGCATCTGTGTTTAACAGATGATAAAATTGAGTTTTTTAAAAAAACTTAGGCTTTTTGAGACAATGTCTTGATGAATTGCTAAGTTGCCCAGCCTGGATTTGAAATTGGGTTCCTCCTTCCTCAGCCTCCCAGAGTGCTGAGATTATGTATGTGTGCCACCATGCCCAATGAAGTTTTTGGAGAAAGTAAGTAACTTGAGTAAGGCCAAACAGATTAATGGCTGAAATTCACAATCAAATTTATTTTTGATTGGATTGGACATGCTGTCTCCACAATGAGAAAGTAACCAAGACAGTTAGGAATTGTTTCCTCTGACTTTTTACTGAATTTGTTAGCTATTTCTATTATTTCTTCCTTAAATATTGTATCAAATTTATTAGTAAATTCTTTGAGCCTAAATTATGGTGTGGAGAATAAATTAAAATATGAATTTATTTCTGGTTTCTAGTAAAAATATTTTATCTGTTATCAAAAAACTTTAAGGAATCTTTGATTTCCCCAGTTGTGAATTTTTTAACATTAAGTTGTTCTTAATACTTATATTGCAGGAAAAAAATTCCCTGTTTTGATTCCCAGTACTGCACATTTGTAACTTGCTTAATTTGTTCTTTATCACCCTTGCCGAAGGTTTAGAAAGTTTATCTTTTCATAAATCCAGTTATTTCTCTTCTCTCTCTTCTTCCTTCCTGTCTTTCTTCCTTCTGTTCTTTTGTTTTTCCAGGACTGGAAGTTGAACCCAATGCCTTAAGCACTGAGGGTAAACTCCTAGTGCTGAGTAACATTCCTAGCCTCATCTCCCTCTCCTTTTCATTGATCCAGGTTGTTTTTTCATTGATTTTTATTTTTTATTATTTCCTATCATTTACTTTGAATGTTACATGAGATTCTTTGTCAGCTTTTTAAAATTAAAATTTAGGTAATTGACTTTACGGCATCCTAATGTTCTTCTTAAGCTCTTAAAGTTGTTATAGATTTTCTTCTTCTAAGATATGCCTATAGCTATACCCTAAAATTTTCATGTTATGTATTTCTATAATCATTTTGTTCAAAATATCTGCTTGTTTCCCTTTGTCATTCACTTGTTTTTATCCATTGTATCCTTACTCTGGTCGGTGTGAATCTGTGGAGATGTTTTGTGAGTTTGCACGTAGTCTGTCTTGGTGCCTGTTCCAGACCACTGAAAAGGAAAGGACCTTCTGTCTTGTGTGATGTCACCGTTTAGTTAGGAGAGCGGAGCCATCATTCAGGGTCCTTCAGAGGCATCATTCAGTAGAGCCAAGTACCTGAACTTCACCTGCATGCAGATTCTGAGGGTTACTTTCTCTTTGGTTCTCAGGCTGAGTTCTGTCTCTGACAGCTCAAGCTAACAAGGCCAAAGCTTTCTGTCTGGCATGCTGGTGCATGCCTGTAATCCGAGCATTTCCAGAGGCAGAGGCAGGAGGATTATCATGAGTTCAGGGCCAGCCTGTGTGACATACAAAGTTCAAGGCCACCCTGAACTACATAGCAGGACCCCTGCTCTCCTGCAGCTGGACTAACCCAAATCCATAAGATTAAAGTTTTCTTCCAGCCTTCAGAGGAGCAGTCAACGCCTGGGGGATAGTGAAGCCCTGTGCTCCCCTTGTGGTGCCTTTCTTGCTGTTTCCCTCCCATTCCGCTCAGCCCAGCAGCAGCCAGTGCTGGGCGCAGCTGACACTGCAGTTGGGTATCAGCCCTCTGACCTGTAGGCTCTTCTGAACTGTGAGGTCTGGTGACAGACTTGAGCTCTGTGCTTTGCCACCTCGAACTGAGAGGACATAGTTTAGTGTGGCCAGGGAAATAGACACTACGCTTAGGCCAAAAAGCCGGCAACTTGGGATCCCTGTATGCTATCCTCCCTGCCTTTCAGAGGGTGCTGCTGTACCTGCTGTCTCTGGGTTTTGTCACTTTCTGATGGCTTCACTAGTCCAGCTGCAGGTGAACAGCTCTGTACAGTGGCTTCCTGCTGTTCTGTCACCAGTTCAGACCCCATAAGGATGTTTGTATAGTGTCGTTTTCACAGATCCTGGTGATGCCTGATACATTGTAGGAGTTCAGTTCGTATTGATCAGTAAGTTGATAATGACTGCTCTTGTTTTGGACAGTGGTTACTTATTTTCCTGTTTTCTGTTTTGTTTTAGTTGTTGAAGGAAAGAAAGCTGATGTAAAAGTATAGACATGTATCTTAGCATATTAAGAGAATAAAGATAATGTGAAGCTGTTTTCATTTGGTATTGAAATTTCAAAACTATGGCATATTTTTGCCCAAGAACCGTCCAGAATCATCATTTAATTGTTAAAATTCTGAAAGTAAAAGAATGAGGGAAGTAATGAAGAGCAAAAACTGTTTATTGGGAAATTGTAGAAATTTAGAAAGTCTATCAATTTTAAAGTCTTCGATTAAAAATAGTGTTGGATTTTACACTCAAAACTAGAATGTGAAAGTAATCCTGTTTTGTTTTGTTTTTTAATTTTATCAGTTTTAAACACGTCTTTGTCATTATGGCGTGAGGAGAGGAGGTGCGCGTTTGCAGGCCGCGTAGTGGGCGGGAATGGCCATCGCAGAGTTTGCTGTGCCTCACGAAACGCCCTGTGTCTAGTGAGGGGCGAGTCTTACCATCGTACGAACCCCCAACTTTTGTGGCTGCGGGACGGTTAGTGGCTGGAGAATGGTGTCTGGAATCAGCTTCTGTCAGAAGCGTCTCCTTCTGGGCACTCCTCACGGTCCGTCTGCGCAGGGGGGAGTCACAAGTGTGGCCCTCCGCATATCCTTCTTTAAGGAAAGAAAAGTAGCAAATGAATGCAAGTGTGCTTGGTATGTAATACCATTCTGAATGTCATCTTTCTCTTATGTACAGAGGAGGATAAATACAATATTTACTCCGCACTGCTCTTCAAGTATTTCCTGGCCGAGGGCATCATCAGTGGGCACACTTTGCTGGTTGCATCCGCTAAAGAGCACCCTGCTGACATTTTACAGGTATGGAATGTACCACTTCAGCTTTGCCCCGGGACGTGTCAGATGTTGGTTTTGTATGTGAATAAGACATGTATTTATGTACAAACAATATCTTAAAACATTAATAGGAACATGTACATTTTTATCTCAATGAGAAGTATCAAGTTTATTAAAATATAGGGTTGTATTTTAAATTAGTTTTCTTAGAAAATTTTAAAGTTTAAAATAATTCACATCAGAGATGAGGTAATGTTAATAAGCTGTTTAAAGGTGACACTAATTAGACTTACTGGTTTAAACATACATAAAAATCATACTTAATAGAAAAAAATCCAATATCAGAGAGGGCAGTACCTTTTAATTCTTTACTGTCAATTGTAACTTTCTCCTTTTGACATAATTTCATCCTAACTACTATGCTTGAGCAGATTTTCCAAACTCAGTATTTCTTTACTGGTTACCAAGTGTAATTCAACTACTACCTTAAGAATTCCTTAAAGGAATTAGGGGAGTTAGCTCAGTGGTTCTGGCACCTGTCTTGCAAGCGCAAGGGCCCGGGTTCCATTCCCCGGTAACCACATAACAATACTAGGTGTGGAGACCCACACCCAGCAGCAACCAGTACCACATACCACAGTGCCGGGCGTGGTGGCTCACGCCTGTAATCCCAGCACTCGGGAGGCAGAGGCAGGAGGATTGCTGTGATGTGAGTTGGAGGCTGAGCTCAGGGCCAGCCTGAACCACAAAGCGAGACCCTGTCTCAAAAAAAAAAAAGAATTCCTTAAAGGAAACTTAAATTTTAATTTTCACCTTGAAGGTCTCAGGTAGAAGTATGAGTAATCATTACCATAAATGAGTTAGACAAATAATGGAATTTAAAACACAGTAGATTCTATTCTATAAGCAAATGGTCTTTTTAATATTTTTAGTATTTTACATTTTTAATATTTTACATTTTTTAATATTTTACATTTATACTCAACATAAGCAAGAATAAAAGGTTCCAAGACTATAGTATTTGGCACTTTCACTGCCAGCTTTTGTGTGGTTTTAGCCTAAACACATCTAAGGAAACTGAAAAATTCATTCATGAATATTTCAGCTTTCTTAGATGTGATTGAGATAAAAAAAACAAACCATGTTTTGTATTATTATCTGTTCATTTTTTGCAAGAATCTTTTTGCTTATGTCTTGTGCTCTGAATAACTACTTTGAAAATAATGATGCATAGTGTATGAACTATTGTGATTCTCTTATTGGATGCGAAATTTTATCTTTTCATAAAGCAAAAAAAGAAAAAATAAATGGTATGTTAGGTGTAAA
>PVIR01045031.1:0-10917 GCA_004026965.1 Petromus typicus
AACTCAGGACCTTGCACTTGCCAGGCAGGTACAGCACTACTGAGCTATGTCCTCAGCCCAATGGTTTAGTTTTTCAAAAAAGCTCTTCTTTATTAGCAACATATACCAAAGTAAAAGTAAAATGATGTAATATGTGGAATTACTATTTTAAAATTCAGTAAGGAATGAAACAAGAATAAGAAAATGCTGTTTTCTTTAGTATTTTTTTAAAAGGTAGATTTCATATTTTGTTCTATTTATTTTTTTGAGATAGGGTCTCACTATGTAGTACAGGGTGGCCTTGAACTCACTATGAAGCCCAAGCTGGCACATGCCTGTGATTCTAGCACTTGGGAGGCTGAGGCAGGAAGATCACTGTGAGTTCAAGGCTAGCCTGAATCCCCAAGCCAGACTCTATTTCAAAAAACCAGGAAAAGAAAAAATCCTCAGGATATTTACCAGCAATATTAATCAGGATATTTATAATTTATAAGTAATGATCAATTTTGAACAAATGCTGAAGTATGCTTTTTTTAAAACACACACACACACACACACATACCACAACACACAAAATCAAGACCAAAAACAAAAACAGGGCAAGCCAAGTGTGGTGGCACACAGCTGTGATTCCAGAGCCTGAGACACAAGAATCACAGGAATCACAGGAGAATTGAGGCCTGCCTGAACTATATACCGAGACCATCTCAGAAAACAAAAACAGGCCGGGATTCACATCAGT
The DNA here is from genome assembly GCA_004026965.1 of Petromus typicus. Taxonomy (NCBI): domain Eukaryota; kingdom Metazoa; phylum Chordata; class Mammalia; order Rodentia; family Petromuridae; genus Petromus; species Petromus typicus. Next base: position 722 of record PVIR01045031.1, read on the forward strand.
AGTGCCCAAAGCCTGTCTTGCAAATGCAAATGCAAGGTCATGAGTTCAATCTCCAGTACAAAAAAAAAAAAAAGCAAGCTAAAAACAAAATAAAGACCAAAAAAACTCCCCCTAAAATCAAGGCAGACCAAGGAACCTTTCAACCTTAGAGAGCAATTATAGAAAAACGACAAAGCCTGGGCAGCATGAGATCTTGGAGGAGTGGAAAGACAGAGAGGGAGGGAGCTGGACAGACGCTCTAGATGATACTGGAATAATTAGCAACATCAGACTAAGGATCTCATGTTAGAAAACAAGGACTGTATCAGTGTTAAAGCCCAATCCCCCCACTGCACTGGGGTATATAACATGTCACTGTGTGTACCTTAGAGACAGACTGAAGTGTTTCGAGGTGAAGTTCAAGAGCTCTGCAACCTCCTCTAAAACGCTTCTGGGAAACAGTATGTATCTTCCCGTCTGGTGTCTGGTTGGCTAGTGTTTGTGGGGGTGTGGGACAGTCTCACTGCATGTCTAGGCTGGCCTGGAGCTTGCTAGATTCTATATCTGGCTTATGTCACTGCCTTGTACATTAACTATATACACTAATCTCTGTGTCTTTTTATACAGGGGGGTAAACAGAGTAAAATATTGAAAACAGGAAAGTTTCAGTGTTGATATGAATTTCTTTTAATAGTCTTACAGTTTTTCTGTGTATCTGAAATTATTTCAAAAATAGGTCTAGTTAAACTGGGAGTATAATCTTCTACTGCAGCTTTGAATCCTAGCACTGGGAGGTGAGGCCGGCGTGGGCTACACAGGCAGATCCTGTCTCAAAAAACTAAAAAAGAGGCTAGGTATGGTGGTAATCCCAGCACTGAGGAGGCTGAGGCAGGAAGATCACTGCAAGTTAGAAACCAGGCTGGGCTATACAGTGAGTTCAAAGCCAGCCTGAGCTACATAAGGAGACCCTATCTCAAAAAACAAAACAAAAAGAAAGTAAAGTTGTTGAAGTGATGCACTTTAACAATTAGACAGGCAAACATCCAAGTACATCCAAGTAGTCATAGTACATGGGACTTTTAAAAATCATTTCTTTGCACCCCATGTAAAAGTGACATAAATTCCCTCAAAAAGAAATGGTTAAGCTGCCTCCGCAGTGAAGATCCAATACAGACTAGGAAGCCAGGCTTCATCAGTCACTTACCTTAATCCACACTGTGTCATTAACAAAACTGAACGGTACAGACGGGTTATCTGGTGTGTGCTTGTTCAGAATGCTGAAATCAACGGACTCTTTGGCAATTCGGGGTGGAGTCCCAGTCTTCAGCCTTCCCACCACGAACCCCAACTTCTCCAGAGTCTGAGCCAACCCTACGGAAGGCTGGTCCCCCAGACGCCCTGCAGGGTGCATTTCCAGTCCAATCACAACTGTGCCTCTCAGAAACGTCCCAGTGGTCAGTATCACACTGTCTGCACGGACTGTGCTTCCATCCACTACACAACAAGAAGGAAATAGAGTCGTCTGCTAATTATCACACAGCAAAATGGAATGTGAATGTTTTACACTGGAGCTACAAAATAGTTTTTGTCTTTAACAAACTGGAAAGTCTTTTCTAAATAGACATGATGCTGGGTCTGTTGGGGCATGTAGCCCAGCCCTAGAGCCCTTGTCTGGCACGTGCAAGGCCTTGGGGTCCATCTCCAGCACGGCCAAACCAAACAAAGAACTGTACCTTCCACAGTGCCACTTAAGTTAGGAAACAGGTAAACAAATGAAAATATGCAATATTAGGCCGGAAATTCAGCTTAGTCATTCCAGAGCCTGCCTTATAAGTGCAAGGTCCTTGGTTTGATCTGGTAACCACATACAACAATGCCAGGTGTGGAGACTCACGCTCACCAGCAATCAGTACCACACACCACAATGGTGGGTGTGGGGGCTCACGCCTGTAATCCCAGCACTGGGAGGCAGAGGCAGGAGGAGTGCTGTGAGTTCAGGACTAGCCTGAACTATAAAGCACCACGTGTCTCAAAAAAATAAAAGTACTAAATGGTGACTGAGTGAGAGGCTAACTGTGGTACCTGTGATCCGACTGTAATCATTTTGTAGTTATCTCCACTGCTACTGCAGTGAGCTCAGTGAAGCTAGAAATCCAAACGGGCAGTACACCTTCCAGTAACGTGAACTGGCAGTTTTTAGGGATCTCTTGTGGATTTGTGTACTTTCCATCACATACAAAATATATATAATATAGAAAATATGTGTCAATAGACTATCTTACCAGGAAAGCTTTTGGTCAACAATATTTTATCAGTAATTAACTCTTGAGAGAGTCAAAAATTCTACGAGTTTTTGTTTGCATTTTGAGACAAGTTCTCACTGTAGCCCAGGCTGGCCCCGAACTCATGATCTCCGTCTGAGCCTCCCAGAATCCTAGGATCACAGGTGGCACTGGCACGGCTGCCCGTATGAGGACTTCAACTGCTTGGGGGTCAGTACAAGCTCTTGTGCTGGTCAGGCATCGACTGCAGACGCACAGAGAGACCAGGCAAAGGAGCAGCAACAGCATGTATCCCTGAGAAAGGAAACTGGTTGGCCAGAGGACAATGTAAGTGACCACTTTTACACTCTGCCTGCTTTTAAAATTCTACATTGTTTATACATGTATTTCCTACTCAAAACAATCAAGGACAACCGAAATAATTCAGTGTGGTGGCATTAACTTGGATGATCCCTGAGAGGACAGAGACTACATAGCAAGACCTGTTTCAAAAAGCAAAAACATGGGAATTAAGATGTATTTTTTTTTTTTTTTGAGACAGGGTCTCGCTTTTTTTGTAGTTCAGGCTGGCCCTGAGCTCAGCCTCAAACTCACATCACAGCAATCCTCCTGCCTCTGCCTCCCGAGTGTTGGGATTACAGGCGTGAGCCACCACGCCCGGCACTGTGGTTATGTGGTACTGGTTGTTGCTGAGTGTGAGTCTCCATGCCCAGTATGGTATGTGGTTACCAGGGGATCGAACCCGGGCCCTTGTGCTTGCAAGACAGGCGCTGGAACCACTGAGCTAACTCCCTGGCCCAAGATGTATTTTTTTAAAAGGAGACTGCAACTGGTGTGGTAGCAAAACCCTCTTCTGAAATATTTAGCTTTTTATAGGTCTTTTTTAGTGACTGATTTCTCCTGTTTCATCTATGAAGGCTGCAACTTTAATGGAGCTTTTTTTTTGGACAAAATAAAAAATGATTCTGACGGGCTCTTTGCTCCTGATTTTCTTTCTTTCTTTTCTTTGAGACAGGGTCTCACTTTGCAGTTCAGGCTGGCCCTGAGCAATGTAGCCCAGCTAAGCCTCATCCTCATAGCAATCCTCCTGCCTCTGCCTCCGGAGTGTTAGGATTACAGCAGTGAGCCATCACACCTCACACTGTGGTATGTAGTACTGGGGAAAGAACTTGGGACCTTGCACTGCACTTGCAAGGGAGACATCGGAACCACTGAGCTAAACCCCTGGCCCTGCTCCTGATTTTCAACACAGATCTGGCCAAAAGTCCCCAGCAGTAGCCATGCCACAGTCTCACCTGCCTTGATATTCCTTCTGCAAGGTTAATTAGTTTGGCCTCTTAGTTTCCGTCTCAGGCAGTCTCTCAACATGAACAAAATGCAGACAAATTTTCTGCCAAAGCTTAACACACACAGTCTGGAGTCCAGCCGCCAGCACACTTCTCACCAGCAGAAACCTCCGACTCTGGCCTTTTCTGTCTGCTTTTTTCCTTCGCGATCTGGTTTTCTGATCTCTGACCATAACCTTGCATCAGGTCAGTGGCAGCACTCTAGGGATTCTCTAGCCAGCAGCTCCAAACCTTCCAAACTCCTCCCAAAGCCACTCCCAAAGGCTCCTAAAGTACGTATGTTCCCAGTCATCACTTTTCTTCTCTGCTAGCAGAATGTTTTAGTCACCTGCATCCCTGAGGGTATCACAGTACCCAGGACCACACATTAAGGAGGAGAGTTTCCTGGGCTGTTTGTAGAGGTTCCAGTCTGTAGTTGACCCGTCCGCTGAGGCAGGGTGGCCTGGCACAGGGGCGTCGCAGAGGAGAGTTGCTTGTGACATGGTAATGAATTTTTTGAAAATGTGTCATTTTCACGATTGGTGGTGGGGTTTTTTTTCCCCCTATTTTTTTTCTTAGTATCTTATTCTTGGTTTGTTAATCTGCTATCTTATCTAATCTGGGTAAGAAAAGAAGGCAGGGAGGGTGGCACATGCCTGTGATCTCAGCAATCTGGACTCAAAGGCAGGAGTTCAAAGTTGGAGCCTAGCCTGGGCAACTTAGGGAGACTCTGTCTCAGAACAGCAATGACAGGGCCGAGGATTCAGCTCTCTGGTTCCAGAGTCTGCCTGGCAAGCACAAGGTCCCAATTTCAATCGCCAGTAACCGCTCACGCCTGTAAACTGAGCACTTGGGAGGTAGAGGCAGGACTGCTGTGAGTTCCAGGTCTGCTTAGGCTACATAGTGAGTTCAGGGCCAGTCTGCACTACAAAGTGAGACCCTCTCTCAAAAAAAAAAAACTCATAGTGAAGTAAATATTATCCATTATGCCCTACTGGGGTTGAGGAGCATAGCCTAAGGGTAGAACTTCCATGTTTAGCACCTAAGAGGTAGTTTAACTCCTAGGAACCAAAAATAAGTAAATTAGGCCATCATTATACTGTAAAGATATAGATAGATAAAAGATTAAAGAAACTTAGAATAACATAACATTAGTAGGTCATGCCTAAGACTTTCCTATACAGGAAATAAAAATATAAATACAGATTTGTTTAGAAATATGAAGCAACTCTCCCCTGGGAGAGAGGTAGTAGCTGTTTGCCCATACAATTTCTTTTCCTTTTTTTTTTGAGACAATGTCTTGCTATGCAGTTCAGACTGGCCTTGAACACACTTTTTATCCCAGGCTGGCCTTCAACTCAAGGTTATCCTCTTGCTTTAGCCTCTCAGAGTGCAGGTGTGGACCATCACATTTGTCCTCCATATAAATTGGTTTAATCAATCAACTTTGGGCCCAGCCTAGGCAACTTAGTAGACCGCGTCTCAAAATGAAAAATAAAAAAAGGCCCAGGACATAGCTCAGTGTAAAAGCCCTGGGTTCAACGCTGAGAACTGAAAAGAGAAAGTATTAATGATCCTAGAACTTGACTGAGTATCATGATAGTGAAAATAGAAAGAAAAATATGATTATTTATTTATACAGTTTTCCTTTTGTAGACAGAGAAAAGCCTGGAATAAGAAAAATACTACCATGCTGTGCTCTCAAATAATTTTTTTTTCTTTTTCTTTTTTGGTGGTACAGGGGATTGAACTCAGGACTCTGTGTGGCAGGCCGGTGTGCGGTGTCACTGAGCTACATATCTGGACCTCAAATAAATTTCTCACACAGTCTGGTAAGCTGTTATCCACATCTGTAACCAACACATACCCAAAACCACACCGCCAACACGGCACTTCCCAGGGTGTCCGTGCTCTGGCTCCATGAGAATAAGATCTTCCACGGCTCCTTCCTGAACAGTGAGCAGCGGTGTATTCAGGATTTCTTTCTATCAAAACAGAACTTCAGGTGAGACGTGGCTGTTAAATCACCCCTGCAACTGACGGCCTCTATTCTCATGACCTGCTCTTACCTGCATGTTTTGTTTATAGAGTTTTCTATCAATCTGAGCTCGCAGTCCCCACACAGCCGGCCCCTTCCGCCGATTTAGGACTTTGTAATGCACACCAGACTGGTCACAGATGCGAGAACACAGGCCATCCAGGGCATCTACTTCCCTCATCAAATGTCCTTTTCCAATGCCACCAAAAGAAGGATTACAGGACATTTGGCCTGAAGAGAACAGACATAAAATAAACGTCTGAGCACCATGTACAAAATGTTCAGCAAGGAAATGTTCATACAGGTGAGTACAATCATCCTTCTACATGACATAAACAGAAAGCTGGAAACATACACCATAAAGAAAATTCCAAGTTGTCCAGAGTGTCCCTACTGCCTGACTGATCCTTCCACCTACCTGCTGTACTCTGTAATACTGGGGCTGGAGTCCAGGGTCTCTGTACTGAGCCACATCCCAATCCTGTAAAGTGCTTTATTTTGAGAGAGAGAGTCTTACTAAGTCATTGAGTTGCCCAGGCTGGGCTTGAAGTTTCGATCCTCCTGGGCTCCTGGAGTACTGGGATTACTAGGGTGCGCCATCGACCTGGGCCTGATAATTTTTTTTTTAGGTTTTTTGAGACAGGGTCTCGCTTTGTGGTTCAGGCTGGCCCTGAGCTCAGCCTCAAACTCACATCACAGCAATCCTCCTGCCTCTGCCTCCCGAGTGCTGGGATTACAGGTGTGAGCCACCATGCCCGGCACTGTGGTATGTGGTACTGATTGCTGCTGGGTGTGAGTCTCCACGCCCAGTAAATTATGTGGTTACCAGGGATCAAACCCGGGCCTTTGTGCTTACAAGACAGGTGGAACCTCTGAGTTAAATACCCAGCCCTGCTGCCTAAGTTGTTTGTTTTTTTTTTTTTTTTAGGTTTTTTGAGACAGGGTCTCACTTTTGTGGTTTAGGCTGGCCCTGAGCTCAGCCTCAAACTCACATCACAATCCTCCTGCCTCTGCCTCCCGAGTGCTGGGATTACAGGCGTGAGCCACCACGCCCGGCACTGTGGTATGTGGTACTGGTTGCTGTGGGTGTGGGTCTCCACACCCAGTATTGTTATGTGGTTACCGGGGAATCGAACCCGGGCCCTTGCCCTTGCAAGACAGGCGCCGGAACCACTGAGCTAACTCCCCGGCCCCAGCTACCTAAGTTTTTATAACAAAGTTTTTCTACTTTGAAGACAGACATGACGGTTGTAGAGTATTTTCCTCCATGTTCTTCTGAAATAGTCATAATTTTATTTGTTACCTAGCTCCCTCACCTCCCACAGAGCTTTGTTTGCAGAGGGTGACCTCAACTCACTGAATGGTGCTTTCTGGTAAACAGCAGTCATGTTATTCCTGTTTTTGGGGTCAATGACATTATCAAGTAATGAGAGGACAATAGTTTATCTCCAGAAAGGGGAAAAACTCTGTTGAAAGCTGTCATATCAGGATGTGACAACTGGAACTAGTGCAGACATTTTGCACCCATGAATGTGATGGTTAGTTCAATGGCTGTGGACTATTATTCAACCATAAAAAGGAGCAAGGCCTGTCATTTGTAGCAGTGTGGATGGAACTGTGGGGCACTATGCTCAGCACAGTAAGTCAATGACAAATACCACATGTTCTCACTCAGTCGTGGAAACAAAATTATTCATAGCAAAGGAATACAGAATATAACAAAGGTTACCAAAGGCTGGGAAGTGTGTGGTGCATGGAAAAATGGAGACGATGATGCGTACACAGGTGCAGGTGGACAGAGGCAACTTCTCATGGTCTACAGCACTGCACACATAATGGTGAACATAATTAATTGAATACTTCCAAATGACAAATGAGGACTGAGTGTCCTCAGAGAAAACAATTATATGTCTGAGATGACAAATAGACCAGTTACCCCAGTTTGATCATTACATGTATACATGTACTGAGAAGTAGCCCTCTATCCCACAAGCACGTACAACCACCGCATTAATTTAAAATAAAGACCTATGGCAATCTCTTTATCTCTATCAGAATACTACTTATATGAATGAATGATCAACTTAGTTCAATAATACTTTTTTCATTATAGTTTCATTCTCTTGCTAAGTGCAAAGGTTATACAAAAAACACTGGAGGGTACTAGGACTAAATGCAATATTTTAAGAATCACATAGCCTCTTCTCAAAGAATTGATTTTAACAGCATATACTTCTCAAGCTGGGTATGGTGGTACACACCTGTAATACCAGCACTCTGTAAGGCCAAAGCAGGAGGACCTCAAATTAAAACCCAACTGGGGTAACTTAGCAACTTAGTGAGACCCTCTCTCAAAATACATCTTTTTTTGGTGGTATCAGGAATTGAAATCAGGCCCTTGTACTTCCAAGATAGGCATGGTACCACCTGAGTTAAATCCCCCACTCTTCCCTCTCTCAAAATAAATAAATAAAAAACCACAAAGGGGTTGAGAATGTAGATCAGTGCAAAGGCCTATACCATCATCATCACCCCTCCAAAAGTGAGTCAATTATAAACTTTTTTTTTTTGAGACAGGGTCTCACTTTGTAGTTCAGGCTGGCCCTTAGCTCAGCCTTCAACTCACATCACAGCAACCCTCCTGCCTCTGCCTCCCGAGTGCTGGAATTACAGGCACGAGCCACCCCACGCCCGGCACTGTGGTAAGTGGTACTGATTGTTGCTGGGGTGAGTTTCCACGCCCAGTGGTTACCGGGGATCGAACCTGGGCCCTTGTGCTTGCAAGACAGGCGCCGGAACCACTGAGCTACATCCTCGGCCCGAGTCAATTATAAACTTAATGGCAACTTTTATAAATTATTTCAATACACAAAGTGACTTATTCACGATTTTAAAAAAACAGTATATACATTCGAGTTACGATAATCGAAAGTGGAATGACAGGCATAAATTTATAAGATAATGTTTCAGCTGGCATCTACTTAAGCCTGTCAGTGGTTTTCGCTTTAAATAATGGTTGTACAAACACTGGCTGAGGTTGTGTGAGTGCATCGTTATTAAGTATCCTAAGCACAAATATACATGCAATAGGTAGCCTCATTCTTCAAAAGGGCTTCACAAAATCGCAATAAGAATGCAATTGTTCCCGAAACAATCGAGTGGCTCTAAGTGACCCTTTATCTGAAGTAAGATAGTAGACGGAAAACCTAGTAACAACCTAAGAAGCTGCCACTGAGCGTTTCTGAAACGTCTCCCTTTCTCCGGGACATTGTGCCTGCAGCTCTGCGGTCTCTAGAACGGACCCGCCAGGACCACAGCGTGTCCTCTGGAGCCGATCTTTCTGGACCGGGGAGGGGATTACAGGGGTACAGAGGGTGCTGGGTCCCGGATCCACATCACCGGCGCTCTCACCGATCGTGTCTATACGGTGTGTGAGGAGCAAGGTCCGCGATCCGCAGCGCGCGGCGGCGGCTGCAGCTTCGGTCCCGGCGTGTCCTCCGCCGACTACCACCACATCGAAGTGCTGGGAGCCGGGCGCCGCACTGCTGCTGCTGGACCGCGCCGACGGAAGGTGCTGTCTGGTGAGGGACGCCGCGACCCAGAGGCTGCGGCCTCGCAGGCGGAACATGCTGGTGGAAACTCAGGGGCTGCTTGCCTTGGAACCAACACTACAAGGGTATCCCAAACACCTAAAAGAAGCGAAAAACCAGGCTAGCTGCAGCCATCTTGCCTGACGCCACGGCGCAGCGAGTCTACGTCCAGCGTCGCCGCTGATTGGCGGCTCGACCGGATCTTCCGGTCTCGAGGGCGCAGGGACCGGGGTGTCGGACCGCCCACCGGGGGATGTGGCCACCTCCCAGACCGTGTCTCTGGGGCCACCTGCTTGTGGTTCTGGTGCTGGTGGCTGCTATCCCCTCATCCCGTTTTGCCGGCTATGTCTCCCGTGGTCACTGACAAACAATATATGTGACCACTTTCCCTTTGAGACTGAATGTTTTGCTACTTTATCTTCTTGACTTTAGTCTGTCTACTAAAACTAGAGTGTAGAGATAAAAGGAGATTCGAAAGGAATTCAAATCTGTGAGTGAAAGATTCGTGCTGGTTGATGAGTGGAATAGGAGGATGGTTGGAGATGAAAAGCCCAGCCTTTCAGAATGGAGATCCTTAAAGCCATCCTCGGAGAGGAAGTCTGGGCAGTGAAACAATCTGTGTGGCAGTTTTATTGTTTCTATTAAAATTGGCTATTTTGTTGTTTATTAACAATAAACATTATATACAATTTAAATGTCACGGAAATAGAAAATTTGTAGAGATTAAGAAATCTAACTTCCAGGTCTTCCATCCTCATCTTGGGCGCAGTATTTTGTTGCTGATAACTTCTATCTTTATTCCGCATACACTGTTAGGCTAGTGTCTAGATGTCTCCCCAAAGCTTCAAGTGGTCGTAGGTGTCTGGATCTAGACCGTGTCACGCTGTGATCAAGGGTGGATTTTCACAGCCTGCTCACCAGGCTTCAGCCAAGATGTCCACGGACTAGTTTGGCCTAGTTCTGGGAGGATTAAAGATGCTCC
>PVIR01045032.1:0-11218 GCA_004026965.1 Petromus typicus
CTTGGTGACGTCAGATTTTTGTAAACTGGATTTTTTAGCCACTGTGATAATGAAGAAAGAATTCTACATAAAAATTAATGAGAACAGGAAATGAGGCAGCAGTTTCCAACCTGATTACAAGGTCTGAGAAATTCTGCAGTGTCTCTCATTCCATTAGTAAGCAATTCTGATAGACATGGGTCTTAATTGGTTTGACTCTCTATTTAGTAAGTGGAATTATTTGTGCTTCCTTTAGACTAGGAGTACCAAGAAAAAAATTACTGAGATTCTTCAGGTTGCTGAGAACTAAGTTTGGCAACCTTTCTTATAATAAATTAAAAGTAAAAACTAGATCCAAATGAAAGGGACAGGACACGAGTTCAGATTCAGAATGTGTGACTATGAAAAGGGTACAAAGCAAAATAAAGCTAGTTCGGCAGGTGTGGCATTGTGACAATTTTTTATCTGAATGATCAACATATGTTTACATTTATATTTAAATAATTTATATATTAAGGATTAAATAAATCTTGTTATTATTTAGACAAGTATGAATTTGACAAAGTATAATTAAAAGATATGCTCCTGGAAATAAAGATATTTTATTATGATGAATTATCTTTCACAAAATATAGCAACTTAAGTTTCCATGGTATAATAATATAACTTCAATTATATAAAATAAGTGGACAGAATTAGACAGGTGTACCATAAAATGAAATATTTTAACCCAGTTCTCTTAGTATCTGGTAGAATGAATTCAGCCCCTCAAATACTCCAGGAAGTGTCTGGATGATTTGTACCAATAACTCACAGATCGACCTCGTAGACACACAGGTCGCTGTTGCATTGTGACACCATGTGCAGGTTTGTAAACGCGTGCTAAAGTTGTCACAGTGACACTGTGCTAAGTCACAGAGCAAGAGTCTCATCTATTTTTAAACAGCTTGAAAAACAGCTAATACATATGGGACTTAAAAGTTCCTCAGGTGTGTGTAAATTATATAACCCTTCTTCTAAACTAAGTATGGGCCAATGAAGAAATCAGAACAGCAACTATAAAATGTTTTGAGTGGAAAAGTGTGACATAGATGCTTATAGCATTCTTCACAGAATAAAAATAATGGTCATATGTGCTACGTTAGAGACTGACGAGTTAAAAAGGTAAATGTCAGTAATCATTTTAAGAAATACATTTTTTTTATTATTTTTTAAATTTTTATTTTGTGATCCCAGGGATTGCACTCCGGACCTTGCACTTGCCAGGCAGGTGCTATGCCACCAAGCTGCATCCCTAGCCCAAGAAATATGTTTTTAAAAAGAACAAACACATTCAAGAAAAATATCAATAAAGATAAAAATAGAAGTAGAATCAACAATATTGAATAGTTAGTTCTTTGGTCTATGTCCATACCGCCCTGAATACGCCCAATCTTGTCTGAATAGTTAGTTCTTTAAAGGCTAATACCAATGAGCTCTGTCTTCAGTCTACCCTTAATAATCTCAATCAGTGGGAAGTGTGGGGAGAAAAAGAAATCAAAACAAAAAAAGGCATTCCAAATTAAACCAGAAGTCTTATATTTTCCAACAGATACTTTTTCTTGATTTAATATCATTGGACTCTTTTTTTTTTTTTAGGTTTTAGAGACAGGGTCTCGCTTTGTGGTTCAGGCTGGCCCTGAGCTCAGCCTCCAGCTCACATCACAATCCTCCTGCCTGTGCCTCCCAAGTGCTGGGATTACAGGCGTGAGCCACCACACCAGGCATTGTGGTATGTGGTACTAGTTGCTGCTGGGTGTGGGTCTCCACACCCAGTATTGTTATATGGTTACCGGGGAATCGAACCCGGGTCCTTGCGCTTGTGAGACAGGCGCCGGAACCACTGAGCTAACTCCCCGGCCCCCTTAATATCATTGGACTCTTAAGTGGGGTTTTTACTACTTTAAATTAAACCTTCTAGGCCTTAAGGGAAGGAAGCTATGTCTAGTGTTTAATTCAAAACATACATCAGAAAACAGATGCTCTCCTAAGGTGTTGAGTCTCTTTTCTTTCTCCTTGGCCACAGACTTGCAGCTGTGCTGCTGATGCCTCCTGAGGGCCAGAGACGAAGCCTCTAGTCTCAGGAAATTGGGGCAGATCTCCAGGCACGAGGTGGGAGGAGAAATGTCTGGGTGTGCTTGACACACCAGGCCGAGGGTGGGAGAGATGACGCTCAGTGCAAGCACTCAGAATGCCTCAATTAGAAGCCTTGAATTAGAGTTTCCCTTTCAGGGGAGAACTATTCACACCATAATTGCCTGCGGTATAGTAAAGACTTATTTTAACGTGTAGATACTTTAAAAAAAAAAAAAAAAAAAAAACTTTGAAGTTCATTCTAGCATTCATACCAAAGAAGTCAATTATCTTGCCCTTGTAAAAAATACTTTTTCTACTTTGATCCCTTCTATAAAGGAGAGAAACAGGAAATGCATGGAAGTTTCTCTTTTAACCTCTGCGTTGCTGTGGTCTCATTCTCCAGGTAAATGTCAAGCGCCAGCCTACTTTAACTTTGCCATGCTCGTCAATGTGACTGATGAGCCTGAGTTTCCCGTAGGAACATCTTTGAGGTATGAGTGCCGCCCAGGTTACATGAAGAGACAGTTCTCTATCACCTGCCAAAGCAACTTGCAGTGGACAAGCGCTGAAAACGTCTGTAAACGTGAGTAACTCTGGATGGGAAGCTCCTCTTCACTGGCCAGACATCTGTTAGGCAACTCAGTTTGTTCAGATTTCAGAACTGAGACACGTACGGCTTGATAACTTTGCCTGAGTTACGTTATGCGTAAATCATTCTTGTAGATTATATCTTCATTTCTGCTTTGAGCCCCTGGCATATTGATTGTGAATTAGTTTTATAAGAAGTGACCCACAGTGCATAATTGAGAGAGAATCCCCAGTCATTTGGGGATGGTGTCCAATTTTCACTAAAACTAAGTGATGCCTGACTCAGGTGGAAAGTATATTGAATAACTAGAAGCAGAGAAAATTACAGGTTTGAGGCTCTGAATTACACAGCTTAGGTCACAGTGCGACACTTGGTAATAAATGAAGTATGTATGTTTCTGGGCATCACAGCATGAGGATGACAAAGAAACCAATGGAGCTTCCATTTGAAAGTGGTGCCTCCCTGGGAGCTGATCCTAAAGCAATCTAGTGAGTTTTCTCAAAGTGGCAAAATCTGTGAAGACCAATCTGAGTCCACAGTAAGCTATAGTCAGATTGGCACTCGGTGTTCTGTAATTTCTACCTGGCTCTAAAATTCTGTTTCTTTCCCATAGGTAAAGCATGTAAAACTCCTTCAGATCCTTTGAATGGCGTGGTGCATGCAATCTCAGACACCTTGTTTGGATCAAAAATTACCTATAGTTGTAATACAGGGTGAGTTAAGTGCCACATCTCACAGTGCCTGAGTTCTGGGACAGGAGTGTTACCTTCTAGGGATCTCTAGTTTTTTCTAGGCATCACTCATCACCAAGGACATGACACCACTGCAGGAGCAAGGTAAAACACTAGAAATCAACCTTAAAGAAATGGAGATCTTCACTGTACTTGACAAGATAACTCAGAATAATTACCTTGAAGTAGCTTGATGAGGTACAAGAGAATGTAGACCACCAAAACAAAGGAACCCAGTAAACACAAAAAATGAAACAATGGGAAGTTAGTAGAGAAAAGTCTTAAGAAGAGCAAACAGAAATGCCTGAACTAAAGAACACAGTGATTGATCTGACACAAAAACCCCACAGGCATTTCACCATCAGACTAGATCAAAATAAAGAGCCAGGGAGGAGGATGCTCACATGAAAAATGAAAGTATTAAAGTCACTGCAAAAGGAAAAATGTGGTTTACTTCAGAATACTCGATTACTGTAATGGTGGCTGATAAAGTATTTTAAATCTAGCATAATCTTTGGCAGACAAATATTAAAAATAACTATGGCTACAGTAACGTAATAAAAGCACAACACATAAAAAATGTAAGTTGTGACATCCTTAACAAAATACATGAGAAGAAAGTTGAAATGTAGATTTGTATGTATAGTCAAATTTATCAGCTTAAAATAGGCTATTATAATAATATAGTAAGATGTTTTATGTAAGTTTTATGGTAACCACTAAGACAAAACCTATAGTAAACACACAAAAGATAAATCCATTAAACATACCACTATAAAAAAATTAAAGCACAAAGAAAGATAAGATTAAAAAAATAAAAAACAAGCCTACAGAATAATCCGAAAACATGTCAGTGGTTAAGTCCTTACATTCGATAATTATGTTAAGTGTAAACAATAAATTCTTCAATCATAATGTGTAAGTGACTCAATATTTTAATTTTTAAAAATATATCCAACAAATTCTGTTAGCTGAAGAGACTTATTTTAGCTTTAGGGACATACATAATTTGAATGCAAAAGAATGGAAAAATATATCCATAAAAATGGCAACTGAAAAAGAGCAGTGCTAGTATTGACATTACCCCTGAAATATCAAAAGATGGTCACAAGAAACTGATAAAGTGGTCATTTCATCATGAGGGTATGGCAGTTGTAAATATATATGTGCCCAACATCAGGGCACCTAAGTATGACAGGCAAATATTAAAAGAACTGAAGCGAATTAATTGGCAAAACAGTAATAGAGGGGACTTTTGTACTCCACGTTCAGCAGTGGACAGATCCTACATAAAGTCAGTGAAGAGTAGATTTAAACAACAGCATTTATGTAGAATATCCATCCAACAACAGCAGAACATACATTCTTTTCAAGAGCCAGTGGAACGATCTCTAGGCTACATTATGTATTAGACAAAACAAATTTTTAAAAATTGAAGCAAATTGAAATATGATATCAGGTATCTTTTCTAGCTAAATGGCATGAAACATTGAAGTCAGTAATGAAAGAAATATTTTTAAATTCTTAGTTCTGTGGGAATTAAACAACATACTCCTAAACAAACAAAAAAAAGAAATCAAAATAGAAATAAAAATATCTTGACACAAATGAAAACAGCATACTTAAGTATGTATAAATCTAACATAATATATTTGGTACAGGAAGCCATATGGCGTAATTGTTTCAAATTTTGCAACATATTGAACAACTAAGAATTTCTGACTTTAAGTGTGAAATAAGCGTTCACCTCTTTTTGGTCAGCTTAGATTTCTTTTGTCTCTCGTTTGATGAATCTTACTGCATTGACATCCAATAATTCATGCAATAATATTTGCAAAGTATACAAATGACATATTAATAGAAATATACATAAGAGTTATAGTTGAGGGGCTGGGGAGTTAGCTCAGTGGTTCCGGCGCCTGTCTTGCAAGCACAAGGGCCCGGGTTCGATTCCCCGGTAACCACATAACAATACTGGGCATGGAGACCCACACCCAGCAGCAACCAGTACCACATACCACAGTGCCGGGCGTGGTGGCTCACGCTTGTAATCCCAGCACTCGGGAGGCAGAGGCAGGAGGATTGCTATGATGAGTTGGAGGCTGAGCTCAGGGCCAGCCTGAACCACAAAAAAGTGAGACCCTGTCTCAAAAAAAAAAAAAAAAAAGAGTTATAGTTGAAAAATACATTTTACATTTTGAAAAATGTATTATGGTAAGAGACACATTGCCATCAGCCTCCCTCACTTCCTGTCCCCTCGTTCTGGCCACTCTCTGAAGCAGTCCTGCACGTCATCATTTGCGTCTTCTGTTGCACTGTCAGGGCAGCTACCGTGACCTGGATTGATTTAAACTCTTTACCTTTCATGGTCATTTTGACTTTGGGAAGAGCCATATGGTGCCAGATCCAGTAAATAAGGTGGATGAGGCCAGCCTCATGTTTTCATGAGCCTGCCTTGCTTGTTGGATGGCTTTTAGCACCAACCACAGTTTTGATCATACTGTGTAACGACATGAAAGGGAACTTTTAGAACTGCTTGAGAAAGTGATAAGAAAAATTTGCTAAGGTTGATAAGAAAAATTTGCTAAGGTTATTCAAAGTGAAGGAGAGTGTAGATTCTGAAAGGGATTAATAGTAATACGTATTTTATATAAGTTATAAAATAAATATTCACCATGTATGTTTGTGGTACCACGTAGACCTGTGTGTATGTATAGCACCTTCTTATACCCAAGAAGTCTGTAATGCCTTTGAAACACTAGACTTAAAGGAAATAGCTATAATTTACCTTAGATTTTTAAGATGTTCTAGGGCTGGGGATGTAGCTCAGTAGCACCACACCTGCCTCACAAGTACAAGTTTCTGAGTTCAGTCCCTGGTGCTGGAAAAAAAGTTTGATATTATAATAAAGACAAATACTATCCAACTGAGAAGGTATAAGGAAGAGTTAAAAAGAAATCCAAAAAATATGTGAAAGTTAGGAGTCAGAGGTGCTTTAGACTCTGGAGGAGTAGTCCTTGAGTGGATGTATTACCTGTGTGACGGCCTTTGTCCTGCCCTCCAGGTACCGACTTATTGGGGAGTCCTCTGCTACATGCCTGCTGGTGGGAAATACTGTTGATTGGGATAACGAACCGCCTATTTGTGAGAGTAAGTTGAGACGTTCCTACTTAGCACTTTTGCTAATACATATTAACTTTCTTCCAGAATTACCAATTATTGTGTGTGTGATACTAGGAACTGAACCCACGAATTCATACATACTATGGAAATGCTGTACCCCTGAGCTACTCCTCCAGCCCGCCAAGGATTTATAACATTTATCCAGTCCATTTTGTGAAGTCTGCCCTTAGGATACCAGGAGACAGCTGTAACATTCTCTAATATTCCCGCCCCCCGTGTCCTGAGCGGCTGGTTTCCTGAGGTTTTCCTTGATGCTAGAATATGCCTTTTTTCTGAATGTGGGACTGTAATTGTGTAAGCCTTGAGATTTTACTTTTACTTCAGTTAACTTGGAATTAAGTTGCTCTTGCAGTTTCCAGTACAGGAGGCCTTTGGGTTGGCCGGTGCCTAAAGGGAGTGTAGCTGTGGACGGAGCAGCACTCACACGCTGGGGCTCACTCAGCACAACTTGAAAAGCCGCCGCACTGGAAGTCAGAGAGTTGGAGCTTCCTCTGACCCACATCTTGGGCTATATACTTAGGAAATAATAACGATTCTTTTCAAGTTCACTGTACACTTTTCACTGAAGCATTCTTTATAAAAGAAGAAATGTTAAACTGACCATATCTTTGAGACTGTGATTTAGAAATAATCTACCAAAGGAAGGAGACAAGTTAAATGATTTTAAAGAATTTCCTAAGAAATTCCTTAAGAAAATTACAAAAAATACAGCTATACACTAGTGTTATGAAACATAAAAAACATAGGTGGAGAAGCACTTAATGGCATGAAGATGTGCCTTTTATGTGAAAAAAAGAAGACAGATAACATAGGAGAACTCATTCTATTGAAAGATAATGTGTCTAAACTTGCAGCTCCGTTTTTATCTGTTTCTAATCCTGTGAATTTTCCTATAAGTAAACAGCAGTGAGCAGCCCGAAGTCTTGCTGATAAACCAAGCTTTATTCACTAGCCCTGGATCTCTTCTGCTAATACAGAGTGAGGGACACTGTGCAGCCGCTTAACCAGGGAGGAAAACCTCGGCAGCCCAGTCAGTGTGGTTGCCATTTCAGTGGGACAATGCTACGTGCATCCAAATGGCTTCACATAATTTACATTTTTTAGTGACTTTTGATGCTTTTTGTTTGCTTACTAGTATATGCTTATTAACATTTTTATGTTCGTGAAGTACCTGTTCTAACCTTATGCCCGTTATTTACTAGTCTGTTCACCTTTTTATTGTTTTATAAATGTCCTTTCTATATTCTTGTATTTCCCAATGAAAGTATTATTCATGTTTAATAATATGAAGTATTTGTGTTACAGTATTTTCTTTTATGTTATGACTTGTCTTTTTACTTTTTTAATAAAAATTTTTTGATAAGGAAAGTTCTGCATTTTGTAGGGAACATGCTGGAAATTGAAGCTAGGATTTCATGACATCATGTATTAAACACATTGTCTGTCATGAAGCCACACTCCTAGCCCTGAGGTCTTACATTTTAATAGTGGTCAGTTTATGAATTTTTCTTTTCTAGTTACTGCTTTTTTTTAACTCTACTTAAGAACTCCTTGCCTGTTATGAAGAATATTTTCCCATGTTTTACTCTATAAACTTTATTGTTTTGTCTGCTTGTTTAAGTCTGTGATTTCTGTGGAAGGTATTAAGTTTTGGGAAGTTTTCTTTGGTTTTCATAGTGGATAGGTTATTGATCTAGTGCTGTTCATTAAGAAGATCATTCCTCGCACACCTGTGATACAGTGGGATCACAGCCATCAGTCAGATGGCATTCTATGTTGGTCTTACTCCAGACAGGCACTGTTGTTTACCCATTAAATACCTATAACATTGCGTTAAGACTGGTGGCATACGTCTTCTGTGTGCTTCTTCTAGATTTGCTTGGTGATTCCTAATCCTTTACATTTCCAAAAATATCTAGAATCAGCTCATGAATTTCAACAAAGAATTTGACTTGAATTTTTATTGAGTTCCTACTAATTCAACAAATCAATTTATAAACAACAAATTTCATTTTTAGTTCTAAATTCATTAATATGATGCTCCAATTTTGAAATATTTTATCTTTTTAGTAATATTTGCTAATTTATATATATTATACAGTAGATTCAAAAATATTTTATATCTTCTAGTAGATTTATTCCTAGATATTATTTTTTAAAGATCATTCTATTTGTTTGCTTTTAGACCCAACAATACATAAATCTAAATATATGTATAAGTTCAATAGTTTTTTTGCATATTGTTAAAATTTGCTGCAGTCAATTCTCAAGTGAAGTGTTTAAAACATTGAAACTTAATATGGCTACTGATACAGTTGAGATATAAGTCTAACACCATTTATTTTCTGTTTCATATTTTGTTCCTAAGTTTTAAAATTAATTAAATACTTTTATTAGTCAAAATTTCCTCAGGAGCCTTTTTGCTGTCTTTATTTTGTTTGATTTTTAATGAGTGACCTAGAAACAATGTACATCCTTAATTTTTTAGTCTAACTGAAATTCTTTTTACCAATTCTCACAGTCCAAAGAGTTTAACTCTATTGTTTGTCCTCCTGCCATTTCCCTACTGCTTTCTTTATATTCTAACAATTATTATTTTATTTTTATAAAAACACATGTTGTAGTTATTTTAAGTCTGTAAGTAAAAATCCCTAAGTCTGTAGTCCTACTGGGTCTCTGTATCCTTGCTGATTTTGCTAGTCCTTAGGCATGTTATCTCTTCAAACATCTGGTTATCTGTGTGTATTGGGAATTATATTCTAAAATTTATCTGTAGAAATAATTTCAAGGAGGTAAAGTAAACTTAAGATACTAAGTGAATACATTAGTCGGCGTTCCATCACGTGATAAAATACCTGGCACAGTTAACTTAGAAAAGAGAATGTTTACGTGGCACCAAGGTTCCAGTCCCTGAGCCCATTGTCCCGGGCCTCTGCTGAACCGGAGGGCGGGACTAAGTGGCAGAGGGCAAGTGCGTACGTCAGGAACCTGTGATCAGAGAGAGCAGAGGAGACGGGCCCCACAGTCGCTGTGAAGTGCGCATCCTCAGTGGCCTGTGGATTCCCCAGAGGCCCCACCCCCCAGTGCCACACGAGGGACCATGATACGTCATCTTCTAGAGAGGAATTTTGTTGTCTTGGGTGGACCAAAGACACCAAAGCTGGAACCACTTTCATTCAGTCTCGGGAACTGTCATATCTGGGGCCACCAACAGTTGCTGAAGAGTATTTCTGATCTTTGAGATAACAGGTTATTTTCCATTCATTATAATTCCCAAACCCTTGCCCTCGGTTATCCCGTAAGTTCTGGAAGGTCGGAAGGGCCTCCATTTCCGGCTGGGCCTGAACTCCAACTCTTGTGTCTGGACTCCATGAGATCCACAAAAGTCTACTCTGCCTCTCAGTGGCTTCCTTCTGATGCAGCTCCCAGGAGAAGGGCAGCCAGATGCCCAGCTCTTGCTTGTATTTTTGTGTCGTCTTAAGCCGCCTGGATCTTCCCAGCCTGGATCTTCATCTTCTCCTTGCCTTTGGGCCTGTAACACTTCACTGTTTGGTTAGCTTCTTGTGTTTCACAGATGTGTTCTTTACATTTCCAGCATTTCTGGCATTGCTGCAGAGCCAGGGGTAAAAGTGTTATCTGATGTGAGTTATTGAGATTACCGTGACTAGACACGGAAACCATCTTAAGAATTAAGTATTAATTTGGAGCATTTTGGGGTGTTGGTTGACACTGTAGCTTAATAACCATACAATATACGCCATACTACTTGTCCATTATCAAATGTACAGAGGGACTCTGGACAGGCCTGTCATCGCTTTTCCATGTATCACCTTATCTTATATATCTTATTAAGTGAATGGATGAAGTTTGTTGTGAAATATTTGAGCTTACATTAGGAGACGTGTACCTTGAAAGTTTGATGGAACTTACATGAATACTTTGCTCTGTTTACATCTTTCTCAGCCAATTCTAGCTCATTTTATCTTACTGAATAAATACCGATAACTTATTTTCCCATTTTTATCATTTAACTTCTAAAATGCTTAACATATAATTGTCTGCTGTTTTAATAAATATTTTCACATATCTCAAATACATTTGATTTCTATTTCTTATTCGTACTGTGATTTCTCTCTTTTCTTGTACTATTTCTTTTGCTAAAGTTTTTATCATTAAAAAAAAACTATAGCCAGTTAACAACCAAAGTGAAAATTAGTAAAACAAGGGAAAAAGAGTAAACCTGGGTGAACTCTATAATAACATAAAGCTATTTAAAGTTGAGAGAAAGAGAGATGCACTAATAGATGCAGAAGTTTACAGGAAATAGTAGGAAAGGCAGAACACAGGCTGTTATGCTGAGATAAGTAACACATTTACAAAAACTTAACCTACCAGATAATAAATATTAAATGGAAATGATGAAGTGACTCGAGTTTTCTCCCTCATTATTTAAATACATTTTTTATGTAACTTGTGCTCCCTTTTTGCAGAAATTCTTTGTGAGCCACCCCCAGCCATTGCCAATGGAAACTTCATTGGCGCCGACGGAGAAAACTTTGTGTATGGAGTGGTGGTGACCTATCGCTGCAATACTGGAGCAAGAGGGCAGAAGGTCTTTGAG
>PVIR01045033.1:0-10912 GCA_004026965.1 Petromus typicus
TCATATCACAGTCACATATGTGCACACATGTTTATAGCAGCCCAGTTTGTGATTGCTACATCTTGGAAACAACCCAAATGTCCATACACTGGAGACTGGATAAAAAAAGCTATGGTTCTTCTACAGAATGGAGTATTACTCTGTCATAAAAAATGATAAGTTTAAATCATTTCTACTTAAATGGACATACCTTTAGGATATCCTCATAAGTGAAATAAATAGGGCACAGATAGGTTCATATTGCATCTTTTCTCTGGTATGGGAAAATAAACACGGTTTCTTTATAGAACAACACTTTCAATAGAAGATGGCCACACAGCTCTTCTTAAATCCACATTTAAATAAGTGATTCTTCATCAGCTGTACATGAGCAGAAATGAGGAGTGAGATCCTGGGATTTCATTGTTTTCTCTTCTTCTGCAAATTCAAAGTACATAGTCTCAGATCCTGGGGATGATGAGACAGTAACATGCAGCAGATCTAATTCACTGTGTGATCCAGTCAAGTAAAAATATTACCAAGTCTAACAGCCATATTGACTCTTGGCTGAGCAAGTAATATTCTTCTGTTGGATTAAGCCTCTAAGAATGCATGCGTGTGTGTGTGTGTGTGTGTGTGTGTGTGTGTGTGTGTGTGTGTGTGTGTATGTGTGTGTGTGTGTCTTAAAAAATCAATCAGAACAAAATCCATGGTGACTTCCTAAAGATAAAATATCTACCTTCCTTGCTGATATAATGTGATCTCTAACTAAAATAAGGTCAATAAAAAACATACCTAATTTAATCGTCTTTCACAGCTTTTCATTACATTTGTGAGACATTTGGCATTTTTTTCTTTACATAATCATGCAAATATTGTTTTTATAAGCTAACAGAATTACAGCCCAATTGTTAGATATTAATTATTATATTTCAATGAGTTGAGGTTTTAAATGTTGCAAGTGTTTCTTCAAAGATTTTCACAGCCTGAGAGCTGATGTCTTCATCTGTACACTTTCTTGTTTTAGGAGGCTATATTACATATACATCATTTAGAAAAAATGCCAACTTTTATTCTCTAGATGCCTAAATATAGCACCATTTATAATAACAAAAAAAGTGTTTTCATATATGAGATACTGCCACATATTCCTGAGGCTTTTTTAGTTGACAATTGTGATTTGAATTGTCTGTTTTTTAGGAAAAAGCATTTATATCTAAAATGGCAGAAAATACCATTGGAATTTTTATACAGCATATCTCAATCATGTTGACTAAACTCATGTTAAACTACATTTCTTGTATTATAATTAATTACAACAAAATAGAAGTGAAAAATCAATAACCACATTTTATTGTAATTTGAGAGCCAGAGAAAAATAGACATTGAGTTTTTTCAATGTGTGACACATAGTAGGTCTTTTTTATTTTCATTTTTTAAGAAAGATCACAGTCAGTTTTTAAAAAAATCTGTTGATAGACCAAGGATTTACCTCACAAGTGCAAGGTCCTGTATTCAATTCCTGGGAACAGGAAAAAAAATCTGTTGATAAAATTACACCTTCTTTGAGTTGATAATTTCATAAAAAATGTAAAATATGAAGATATACAGTGTATTTATTTGTTGCAGACACTTAAACTAAAGGAAGAAATCTGTATTATGTGGTGGAATCACAAAAAAAGAAAGTTGGCAATTATTGTCCAGTATAGAGAATTTTTTTCAGAAAAATTTGCTCACTTCATCCTGACTCTACAGAGTATACAGTGTAAACTGTGTCTATATATATATATATATATATATATATATATATATATATATATATATACACACACATACATAGTTTCCAGTTAATCTGGCTTAAAATCTATATGAAATAGTTCCACAAGGAAAAAGCTTCAAGCTATGCATTTGGTAATTTTGACGTTTTATTTAAAATATACAATTGACTATTAATTTTCTAAAGTGTACATATTTACATACATAAGTATAGCTATAAAAATGCATGTAATGGGAACATAAAATATAAAATTTTTAGACATTTATATTTTCCATTTATGGCTGAAATTATGATATTTATATGTTGAGCATAAATTTACCAGTACATTTATGATTGCATTCAGTCTTCTTTCAATTTATGCTCCAATATTCCAAGACAAAAATGTTAAGAGAAAATTTAAAACATTTAAATACATTTGAAATTTTTGATTTGTTCATTTCTGAACATCTTATATTTTTTTCAAAAGTTTGATGAAAATTATTTATTTTGTTCCTTCTTAAATTAGACTAGAAAGAAATCCCAAATCAGAGTTTAATCATGATGAGCTCTTTTTCAATTTTTTGAGCTATAATTTTACCTGTTTTTACTTTTATTTTTTATAGCAAAACATTTGGACATATGTAATGATAACACTTATACAGAGAATTTGGTTAACAGTTACATTTCTTTTCTATCAATGCATCTGTTAACACTTACCATTATGCATTATATTTATTTATAATGTCTCATTTCTTTTTTAGCCAAAATGGAGATATCAGAGATATCTGGAAATAGCACTCTAAGTGTAGTCTCTTTAAATGGCTCCTCTCCACCCGACTGTCTTTTTTTTTTTTTAATTGAAATTTTTATTGGTACATTACATATATGCATCATGATTGCACTTCATAATGGGGATTTGTACCAGTATAAGACACAACTTCATTCTCATATTTTCCCATAGCCCTACCCACCCTACCACTCCCCTATATACATAAACTTTATTTCCTTTCTTTTTTGTTATAATCTTATTATTTTTGCACCTTCACGCTATCGTACTTTGAGTATTTTCTATTTCACAATATATAACATACAATTCTAGGACTCATTTACATCTTTATTTTCTCATACCAGAGAAAAGATCTGATATTTACCTATCCACCTGACTGTCTTTCTTTTTTCTTTTCTTTTTTCTTTTTTTTTTTTTTTATGTTTTTTTTTTTTTTTTTTTTTTTTTTTTTTTTTTCTTACTTTGTGGTTCAGGCTGGCCCTGAGCTCAGCCTCAAACTCACATCACAGCTATTCTCCTGCCTCTGCCTCCTGAGTGCTGGGATTACAGGCATGAGCCACCACGCTCAGTATGGTATGTGGTTACCAGGGATCGAACCCAGGTCCTTGTGCTTGCAAGACAGGCGCTGGAACCACTGAGCTAATTCCCTGGTCTAACTTGTCTTTCATACCCCACACTGTCAAGATAGTCACCATGTTAGAAGAACAGCCAAGCTCACATACTTAAATTCTTCCTAGGCCTCAGCTCAGAAAGCAAACTCTCAGAGTTACAGCTGTGTGGAGATTTGAGTGAAGCCTCAGCTAGCATTTGCCATTTGAAGCCATTGTGATGACCACAGACAGCTGTCTTTATTCTGTCACTCAGTGTGGATACATTCCGTGCAGTTCTGCGGATTTTATTAGCACTTAATCTAGCTGTGTCTTCATATCTCAGTGTAGAAAGATAACTTTGGTAGCTTATAGTCTGCTCTGCTTGAGAGTGATGTCTTGGGGCTGTCACTGCACTTAGAAATCATGCTGCAGGTGGCAAAATATAAACATCCAAGTTAGAGAAACAGTTCTTAATTGTTGCCATATATAGTTCCTTTTCAAGCAACACATTTCAAAGCAGATATTGAAACATTTACTAAAACATGAACAAATAATAGATTTCTCAACCCCTGAGGCATTTTCAGTCTATATATTCAACCATTCTTCAATCATTTAGAATAAGAGTGTCAGCTTTACCCACACCACAGCTGCACTATTTATTCTGTGACTTAGAACTTCAAACAGCCCCATTAGCTGTTACAAGTTTGTTGATAGATAACCTCTGGAGTTTCAAGACCTGGAACCTTAAACTTCCTGTACTTGAGAGCTTGGTAGGACTCGGTTTCCTTCCACAACATGTAAAATGGTTAATCAGCTGATTACTCTAACACTTTAGTTAAGACCCTTATCTGAGAATACCTTCCGCTTACCCTGGCATAAAACAGCAGACGGCACCTTGCTTGTGGTTTCTCTCTGCCAAGCTTTGATCTCTCAATCCTTCTTCTTCCAAACCCAGAAAAAATGATGAAGGAAAGAAAAGATGTAAGATCTCACTGTATGGTTTACATAAGTCTGATCCGACATAACAGCATCGCTTCTTAACCAAGATTAGATTATAGCATCTATAATGCGGCAAAAAATCTCCAAAAGAGCTTTCTCATCATTCTTGCAAGATGTAGGTGGACACAGTCATCCATAAATATATTTCGTTGGTAGAGGAGGTTGTTTTAAATAATGCTCATTTGATGCTTTTCCTCTTCTAGTGTAACTCTATAAGATTTTCAAGGCTTTTCTAAAACTGCTCTCTCTACACATGTATGCATATAATCATGAGGAGATAAGTACTGAACATAATAATTTCTCAGACAACTCTCTTTAGACACCTTTTAAACCACAGCTTCTCTTAAAACAGTCTAAGGCATCAGATAACAAGGAGAGGCAATGATTTTGTACTTACTATATAATGGCTACTTAAGGGAAGTAAGGAACTAGTAGAGTTATATTCAGAATCATCAAACTTTTATCAAGTCAATATGTAAGCAAGTAATATTTTTTTCCATGGGTAATTTAGTACTCACTTTGAAGATAAAAATGCATTATCCTTAACATACCCACAATAGCTAAAGTTCAAGTCAACTTTCTCAATTGTCAAGGTCAGTTGTCTGATAAGTAATGATCACATAATTCTTGAAAAGTCTTGCTTTTGATAAATAATCTCCAGGTAATAATTGTTACTCCTACTTCTTTACAATGACAGTTTGAGTGAGGGGTCAAACTAACCTTTCATTAAATCAAAGCAGTGAACCAGATGCTTAGAATAAGGATGATAATTAATCCATGGCCTTGTAGAAGAACAAAGGCTCATTTGAAGAAGGCATTTATATGCTAGAGTCATTTCTTTTGTTCTTGTTTTGTTTTGTACCTCATGGTAATTGAATTCATTAGAGATTTGAGGAACATATTAGATAAGATTATTATGTGACAGCATATCAGCCTTTCAAAAACTCTTCCTGTATGTATCAAGAGGATCCATTTATTCTTGCAGTGGAATTAAGTGTACTTCAAATAAAATGTTATCAAACGTGGGTGAAAAAATCCTACATTGCTTTTGTGGATTTGGTTTTTACAAATGATCATTAATAAATATTTCCCTTGATAAACATTAAATAAAATAGATTAAAATAAGCTTGGAAAAATGTGGCTAAATCAAAATGTAAAACTTTCACTCACTTTTGTATTTGTATTAGGAAGCTAAATTTCACTCCTTATTGAGTGTTTTACATAAATTTTGATATTCAAAAGGAAAATAAATCCTCATCAGAGATCATTTATTTCCACAAAATACAGTGAAAGAAATACAATTCTGCTTACATACTTTAATTCCTACTCTATAAGAAAAGAAAAACAGAGCACTTATAGATAGTTTGAAAAGCCATTGGTCTACTCTTCCATAAAGAAAGATAAACTTGAGACATTTTGTAAGAAATTAAGTCCTTCTTGAGACTATAAAATTGAATAAATTAATTCAATCATACAAGCCTAAATATCATATGATTTCATTTATGTGAGGAAAAAAAGTTGAAATGAAGAGCACAATAAAAGACAGATCATACAAAATACAAATATAGTGATTAAGAGATGAAAGGTGGATGTGGGAGCGAAGGGACAGCTGATGAACTGCAGGAATTGGGGTGTATTGTGGATACGTACCAACTTCACGCAAGGAACCAATATGAGCAAGCACGTACAGAGAAGAAAAAAAGGAAATCAAGATTTAGCAGAAGAGGAAAGGGGAAATGGAAAGGTGGTGATAAGAAGAATTAAGTGTGTCACGTACACGTTCTAACTTCACACAGGGAATCTAAACATTATGAATTATATACATACACTAACAAACATGAAATACAATATATTTGAATAGAAAAATGTCTCAAAAATTTAATTATATAAAAAATAAAAGTAACTTTCTGACTCAGGTTGGCATTGCACACACACGTCATGATCTAACAGTAGAAAATAACCTTAATTCAGTAAGTATTTACTTTGTTCTTCCTGTACGACAGCCTTCATACTGTTTGGCATAAGTGTAGCAGAAAATATTCTGAGGAAAATGAAAAACTCAATAAAATTATTTTAAAAAACCCTCCTTAAACCAACCATAAACAAAAATAACAGTTCACTAAGTAAAGTAGGAAATAATCAGAGAAAAATAAGAAGGCATATAAATAAATTTTACTGAAATTTTCTTTAGTTATTAATTTTTATCAGTAATAGATGGTTTGGGAAATAACTATTGAAATGAGCTGTAAGTAGTGGTGAGTTAATAATGAAGGGTATAAGAAAGAGATAAAAAGACAATGTTGAAACCTGCATCACTTTAAAGAGGAGACTGCTACAATAGAGGATAAGAAGTGAACAGTGAGGATTAGAATGATAACTTTTTAGCTGGAGCATTGTATTGCAATGTGTAAGCATCAGTAGGGAAAGAAAAGACTGAGGAACATAGCAACGGGTTAAAGGTTCCCAACTTCATTGGAAAAAGTGGAGTAAAGAACAGTATAGACACCAATTAGTCCACTGGTGGCAGAAACTGAAGTTCATGTTATAAAATCAGTCCTACTTGCATGTGCATATTAATTCAGTAAACTTAGTATCTATATTAGCAGTCCTCACAATTTTTGCACAAGGCATCACTTTCAAGAAAGATTATTTTCCCACACATTGTCAGAGTGGGATTTCAGGATAACTGAAGCTCATTACACTTAATGTAAATTTTATTTCCATTATTTTTCTGTCATACTATATAAGGAAACCATTATGCAACTCACCATAATCTAGAATTAGTTGAAGACTTGAGCTTATTTGTCTTCCACTAGATGGTCACAACTGAGGATGAAGTAAAGAGTGATGCCTGAAGTACGTTTTTTATGGCCTATCTACTCCATATCTATTTTTGGCTGCTGTCTGTGCAGAAAACTCTGCTTCACCAGTGTAGAACACTGGAATGGAAGCAGATTGTCCAGTGTTTTTTGGCAATTTCATGACAGCGCACTCTTATTTTAATCCAAAACATAAAAACACATGGAGATTTGAAGTTCTCTCAAGCACTCTCTAAAGCTCCTGACAATTTGGAGTCTCAAGCAATTGATCCTTTTCAAGAACAAACTTGATTCTGCAGAATTATGCACAAAAGGATCATGGATCAATTTCTTCCCAGTTTCAGAATCTTTTGTGGTTGAAAAATCTGAAATTTTGAAATTGAAGACAGGTGATTTTGTATCAGCTGGGAGAAAGGAAATCTTGGTTTTATTTCTTTCACCAATCTGTGCTAATATTTGAAATATTTGAAAAAAACCCAGCCCTCATTTACTGCCCCATAATTGCAGTTTGACTTTGAATGCAGCCACCTTATCTTCTGAACTGCACATAATTTTCATTTTCCCTTGACTTGATAGATTGAGTTCATTCAGAAGGTTGATATATTGCACAGTAAACAAGTTTTACAATCTACTCTTTGTTACTGCAAGTACAGCTGTTTTTCTAAAAGAAATCCTTGGAATGGCCCTCACAACTCAAAAACTCTTGCAGATATTCTGTCTTAAACAGGCTATCTCACTGTTGTGTGGGGCAGATCTGTGTTCCATGCAGCCATCTCCTAACACAGCCAGACCAACAGACACAAGTTAAAGGCATGCACTTTAATGTGGTTGATAATCTTAATCAAATCCTGCCAATTTTAAGTTTTTAAGTTGAATTGACATTTTTCAGACAGCCAGGATTTCTATACAGGTGATATAGTTTATAGACACACAGCAAGAAGTGAGCTCTTTGACTTTAGTAGTGAAACAGTCTGTGTCTATATTTCTACTGATTTAAAGATTACCACCAGATGTAGCTGAGTCCTGACACAAGATCTAGTTGAACTGTCATTTCACTGATAGGACTTTGAAATGGACATGGAAGCAGTTCATTTAATATGGTCTCTATGTGGTCCACCTTCTCGGCTAAGCATATCTATATTTGCATCTACCCCCCAATGCTAATGTCTTTACCTCTGCTTCACATCACGTCATCAGGCAGAAGACTCTTACTGTGCAGTTCATCCTGTGGTTGAGTTCTTAAGGAAGTCTAATGCCATCACTCATCTGACAGTAGGCACAACTCAGGCAGTAATGGAAGTGGGGAGAGTGACTGCAAATACAGGAGACATTAAAATTATTCACCTACTACTCCCCTCCTGATGTATGGTGTAGTTCTTAATAGTCCATGGACATGTGCTAGTCTATAGCCTGGTCTACATCACTGTTGATAGTTCTAAATGTGCGTCAAAGTGGAAGGATAAATTTTCAGGGGATATACAAAGATTTAGATAGAATATTTAAATAACTATTATGGTAAAAAGAAGAGCAGAACAACTTGTGAGAAGACTGTCAATCATAATACAGGCTCCAAGTGGGATCAAGTATCATAAATTCATAATGAATATATAGATATAGTATTTGTGCAGGTATCACTAGTACTACTAGTACTACTACTGGGCAGAAATATATATATTTCTTTCTTTTGGATAGTGTGATGAAAGAGCAGTAGACAAATAAATGAAAATTCGAATGTGAAAATGACTGAAGATGTCAGAATATTTACAAAGAGTGAAAATAGTATGAAAAAATAATTTAAAATAGATTTCAAGCAACATGAAACTGATAAAAACATATGTTGATATTTACTGAAAGAGGCTAGGCACAATGGCTCAGTTCAGATACTACTGTTGTCTCAGCACCCAAGAACAATGCAAAGGGAAGAGGATTGCTCTGAGTCCAAGCTTACCTTAGGCTACACAATGAGTTCAGGGTTAGCCTGAATTAAAAGGCAAGATTCTGGCTCGATAAATTAAAAAACAGAACAAAACCAAAAAAGCCAAAAAAGTTACACTTGTTTATGATTAGATAGAGGGATGTTTCTTTCAAGTTTTAATTATTTTTGAATGCTTCTGAGTAGTGATAATACTGAGTGTTATATAATGTTAAGAAAAGATAAAAGTCATGGATGGAAGGCTGGGCATGTTGTACATGCTTATAATTCTAGCACTGGGGAGGTTGAGGCTGGAGAACTGCCAGGAGTTTGAGGCCAACAGGGTTCTACAGTGAGTTTAAGGCCAGCATGAACTACATAATGTGATTTTGCCTCAAAAATAAAATGCCATTGATGGTGAAAAGCTTACAAAACTGAAAGGGTTAGATATTGACTCTGCAGCCCCACAAAAAATGTTAGATTATTTCTGAGTAAAAAATTCACTAAATGCAGGGAATAACAAGAGAATTATTAGGATCTGATAGTAGTGAAAACTAAGAAAACTGCCTTTAATATGAGGTAATCAAATAATGCCTCAAAGTGGATAAAGAGAAATGAGAAAGTATTTCCTTGGGGAAAGCACCTGACATTTAGAATCTGACAGTGGTGCATTCATGTTACAACTGTGAATTTCATCAATTTCATGATATTATCTAGAAAATATTTGTCTTTGTTAATAGCCATTGATAAAGTAACATTTAACACAAATGTATCCAGCTATTCATCTATGCCAATTTAAGGGTTAAAATATACAGTAGTTTTTTTCCAGTGGCAGAGTTTTGAAATCAGGACCATATGCTTGCAAGGCAGACATGGTGCCACTGAGCTAAATTTCCAGCTCATACGATAATTATACCTTGTTCTTAGAATTGTTCTCAGGATGAAATATGTATACTTATGAATAGAATTGCTTATGAACATTACTCATTATTTCATTAGCTCTCATTTCTAGCTCCTATTAAGACTCACATTTCCAAAATAATGAAATTATTTAGTTACTATGTCAAGAAACTATAAGGCTGCATCTTTTAATAAACTAAATTTGTCTGTTGAGCTCTTGTTTAGAAAATCACATAATTTCCTCTTTTGAATGAATTTAATTAAATAAAATCCCTTGTATACTCAAGTGACTTATAGCCATTTGTATATTATTATAGGCATTTGTCATTGTGTTGTTAAAATATAAAAATAAATATACTTTATAACATTTTAAAATAAAAACAAAAATATACATTTTTAATATAAATATTTTAATAACAACTGTTTGAAATTTTGAGACATATAGAGTTTAAAAGTTATGCTTGAATTTCAAAATATTATATAGATTTGAGGTGTTGATAAAGTTGTCTTTTTTTAAATTTTTAATATTTATTGGTACATTACATATACACATCATGATTGCACTCCATAATGGGGATTTCTACCAGTATAAGACACAACTTAATTCTCATTTTTTCCCATAGCCCTACCCACCCTACCACCCCCCCATATACATAAAATGTGTTTGCTTACTTTTCTGTTACAATCTCAACATTTTCCCCCTTCTTCCTATTTTACATTGAGCATTTTCTATTTCACAATATATAACATAAAATTCTAGGACTCATTTACATCTTTATTTTCTCATACCAGAGAAAAGATGCGATATGTACCTATCTGTGCCCTGTTTATTTCACCTATGAGGATATCCTCAAGGTATGTCCATTTAAGTAGAAATGATTCAAACTCATCATTTTTTATGGCAGAATAATACTTCATTCTGTAAAAGAACCACAGCTTTTTTATCCAGTTTCCAGTGGATGGACATTTTTGTTGTTTCCAAGATGTAGCAATCACAAACTGGGCTGCTATAAACATGTGTGCACATATGTGACTGTGATATGAGTCTTTTAATTCTTGTGTGTATATACCTAGCAGGGCAATGGCCGGGTCAAATGGGACCGCCAATCCTAGCTTTTTGAGGAATCTCCAAACTGATCTCCACAGGGGCTGTGCGAGTCTACTGTCCCA
>PVIR01045034.1:0-10912 GCA_004026965.1 Petromus typicus
AATACTCTATGTTTATTAAAAACAAGAATATAAGAACATTTAAATTACAAAACCAGGATTAATTACTTAAACTTACAAAACAATTTTATAGAAAATTGTATTTAAGTCATAATATGGGGCAAAGGGAATTTGCTCATTTATACTGTTGAATTGTATCACTTGATTTATCAAAATTGAGCCAGCACAGTATAAATTCATTTATGTTAATCTACCACCATATAGATATTATGTAGGTTTATTTGTTAAGAGAACACTTTAGTTGGATTTCTTTCTGTAGAAAATGAATTTTCAATAGACCTAAATCAAACATAATATACATAACAAGCCTTGTAGTTGCACAATAAAGGAAATTTAAGACATATAAACTACATTTGAAGAAAAGATCTGTATTTTCCAGATAATCACTTCTTTATTTACTACTCCAATTTTTCAGGTCTCAAGAAAAATTATTATCAAACTGTAAAAATAGTTTGGTTTATAAGCTTTTAAATAATAAAAACTGTTCAAGTCAAATTTATATTGAAGTTATCAGAACTAATTAAAATTGAATGCAAAATATTAGAAGCCAGTGTGCTCCTGAGGTCACAAATATAATGTTTATTGGTTGAAGGTATAACTGACTGGATCTTCATCATCATCTTTTGTATAGTACATTCTATTTGGCAATAGAAACATTACAAATGGGTCTAAATTTGTAGTGAATACAATTTGTTCTGATTTTTGGTAACATGATAATAGTCAACAGGCCACAGTTAACATGAGTCTAAATATAGATGACTTAAAAAATTAAAATAAAAGCATTAAAATAAACTTACTATTTCACCAATTTTCCCAAAATCTCCTTGATCACCTACTTCTCCCTGTTGACAAAGAACAAGAAATTCCAAAAAAGATTATTTTTCAGCAAAATTACTCATATCAATGCTTTTAATTTTATATAGTTATAACGTAGAAAAATGTAAAAGGAATCTGTTATTCAATACTCTCATAGAATTTCTATGAAATCTTGCATCTCCCACATTTTCTTTTAAATAATAATAACCTATTTCCTTTTATTACATTCTCCTATTCATTATTTTTAATCACTTTAAAAATAATTTTATAAATAACATTTAAAAATAAAATATCTGTTTCTTTTGTACTCTCAAAAAAGGAAGAGTGACGGGCACTGTGAAAGATGTTAAGAATGAAAACAAAGCCCTTTCCCACAGGGATGCTCTGTTTGCTCAGCTGAACAGAAAACTTGCCCCAGGTAAGCTCTAAAGGGAGACACAGGGCCAGGCGCCCTGTGGCAGAAGTGAATAGCACAGGCGTCCCTCGGGGAGTCTTGTATTTCCGGGCTACAGAGCTCTGAAAACCAAAAGCTTTCCATGTTCATCTGGTGGTGAACTTGACCTAATATACATTTTTTTGCATGAATATTTAATCTAACCCAAGAGGAAGCACTTACAACATAATTTATTCTGATTAATCTGAACACTCTTCCATTCACCATAGAAATATTAATGTATCTGACTATGGTATGCTGTCTTATTGTCTGCTGGGAGTGTTTGTTAAATATAGTATGTACAGGATTATTTTACAAACATTCAAATATCATTGAGTTTAAATAATGAATTATGAGATAATATATGAGATGGAGTTTGATTAGTAGGGGATACTTGTAGTGGTGATGAGCAAAGTCCATTTTTAATGGTCGGAAATGGCTTATGCCAAGGTTTGCATTAATGCAAGAATATTAAATTTAGGGCAGCATATACAGTGAATGTGACAGGGATAGAGTCAGTTTACAGAAATAGAATATTAAACCATTAATTTCTTCCTAATGAAAAAACTATAAGGTGTCATTGAATAGTAAGATGTTAACATACTGAATACTATCATAACTAATGATGGCATATGGTTCTGGATATGAACTAGTTTGAATAGAATATAAGTGTAAAAAATACATCCTACTTCAAAAACTTTGCAAGAAAAAATACAAAGGATCTCATTAATAACTTAATATTG
Source organism: Petromus typicus (assembly GCA_004026965.1). Classification (NCBI taxonomy): domain Eukaryota; kingdom Metazoa; phylum Chordata; class Mammalia; order Rodentia; family Petromuridae; genus Petromus; species Petromus typicus. The sequence goes on from PVIR01045034.1 coordinate 2,011, forward strand.
ACTACATATTAAAAGAATATTTTGTATCTTGGATTAAATACAAAGTAAAACAGATGGTAAATGTGTTTAGATCTTAAAAATTTATTACAGTAAAAGACATGTTGCTTCCTGTAAATATTCCCTCTTGCTTCAAACACACTTATCCCATTGTTTTCGACACTTTCTAAAGCAGTTCTCAGAAGTCTTCTGTCATGAATGTCTTTGGTTGCATTATGACTGACTTGTGAATCATTTCAAAATGTTCGCCCTATGGGCATTTTGACTTTGGGGACAAGCTAGAAGTCACAAGGTACCTTATCTAGTGAGACGGATGGTAGAAATACAGTATAATGTTTTCATTTGATAGTAACTGCCATAAACAATTCATGACACTGAGACAGCCATAAAAAGATAGAAAAGGGGGCTTCTGGAATTGCCTTAGAATCTGGCAAACACAACACAAATGTGTTAGAAATGAGTAGGAGTATTATGAGAAGGAGGAATAGAAATATTTCTATCCCTGTGTAAATGCTGACTGTATTATTTTGTCATGCTTTATATTATTAAAATTAATTTTACCTGCTTCCTTTTACTTTATAATGGGGCTTATATCTATTATAGATTATATTTCTATTTTGTAGTACTGATTTTAAGTACTTGAAATCTAATATGGGCCAGGGATATAGCTCATCCCTGTTACTGCTTGGCAAAGGCAAGGTCTTGAATTTGACCCCCAGTACTACAAAACAAACAAACAAACAAACAAACAAAAAATCCACATCTAATATTCAGCACAAGTAATCACTTTTGAAATAAACTCAAAATTTATACATATTTGCTGTTCAATTTCTGTATTTAGATAAATACTAAAGGACAATGCATTGTAATAAGCTGTAACATCTAGTTTTTTTACTTATAACATTAGATTTTGCAGAAAATTTCATGGCAAGATAGCATATAGATTATTAATTTTTTATTATTATGCCTTCCTTCCCCAAAAGGAAGAGGAACCTTTTCTGTTATTTAGCTGTAGAGGGAGCTGGTGTTAACAGGCAGAAAGCAGGTGCTGCAGATCACTTCAGTACGAAGTAGGCTGCTCTGAGGACCAGGAGGGACAATCACTTCCCCAGTCCTTCATACAGCACAGAGATCTCAGAGTTCTGTGAAAGGTGGGGACCCTTGACCAACTCCCAAGTCACGTCCAGGCCTGAGAAATTAGCTGCACGATGCAGTGAGTCACAGATTGCAGTGACAAGGAGGGATAAACATGAAGAATTTCCTTTATTTCCTGAGTAACCGAAAGCAACTTGGTTCCAGCCTGATTCTAAGAGAGGAGGCAGGACATCACTATTGACAGATTTCGTTTTTCACCAGTATGACTGAACAGCAAATCATAGCTGCATTTTCCAGTACTATTCGGCACTACAATAATGAATCCTAGTGAAGGAGATTGGATTAAGCCTTCAATTTATGAAAAGTGTGCTTCTATTTTCTGAAGTTTTTAGATATAACAGGAGAAGTAACATTTAGATGCACATATTCCTCAAGTGTGACTTCACAGGCAGAAATGCTGATAATTAAGAAGTGCTTTCATTTCTATTTCTTCATTGACCTCAGAAAGTATTGTTTAGCCTTTCCTTAGATCCCAGCATCATAAAAATAATGAGCTGACTACAAAAACCCGAGCTCTAGGAAATTCAGCAATAATGCTCTATTTCAATTTTAGTTGAATATTAAATTTGCAGAAGTTAGTAATTCTTATAACCCAGTTTCTTTCAGTCTTTGTACTGTAAATATCACATGGCTGCTTTGCACTGTATTTCTTAGATCTGATCAAGGGAACAGAAAAAACCCAAAGTTATGGTTTGCTGTTCTGTATTTATTTACAAATCTTATTGTAATTTTTTTATTAAGTAGTATATCATAACAAATACAAAAACAGCTTCTCAGTTGCTCTTGGAACCATTTTAAGCATCTTGTTAGTTCTCTGTAAGTTGACATGTGCTTATTTTATATTTGTATAAAATCCAAAATGATGTTCTTTTTGAAAATTATGCTTTAAAACTATTAATAAGAAAGGTAGGTGTTTCACCTTTATTCCTTCTGGTCCTGGTTCACCTGCATATCCCTTTTGACCTGGTTTTCCCTAGAATAAAAAAGGAAAAAAAAATAGATGTATTTGGTTATTCTGATCTCAGAAAGTATCAAGAATTTATGAAATTATCTGATAAATATATTTTATCATAGTCTTTACCCATTCATGTTATAAATACCTGATTATATCTTTCAGGTCATACACAGTTCTAGATTCTGAAGGTTGAGGGAAAACATATCTGCCCTCAAAGAGCTTATATTTTAGTGTGGATGATAAAATATTTTTTAAAAAGTATATTTGTGTGTATGGGTGTGTGTGTGTGTGTGTGTGTGTGTGTGTATCAAGAGCAACAAATTAAAGTGTAAATAAAGGTATAAGGGGCTGTAGGAATTTTGTTAAAATTCTGTATAAGATTCCCAGATGAGAAGAACTCACTGAATAACATGGCACATGAGTCAAAATTTTTAAAGAGAAGGAACAGTGATATGGATATTTGAAGGACCAGAATTGCAGGCAGAGGCAGACCATCTTCAAAGGCACTTCAGCAGCAATACACGGGGATTACTGTACATACATGAGATCTCACTGTAGCTGAAGTAGAAATAAGAGAGGAGAAAGTGACTAAGAATATTTAAGTCAAAGAAGGAAAAAAGATGAATGGAAAGCCAGGTCATGCAGGGTCTTGTAAATTACAGTAAAGGCTTTGGACTCTACTCACAGTGAGTCAGGAAGTCTTACATGAGCACTGAGAAAAAAAATGATGCGACACATATTTTGATTTTGGAGCAAAAGCAGAGTCCAAATAGTCAACTATTTGACTTACTTGGTGATCCAAGTAAGAGACAGTTGTAGTATAGATAGGTCAGAGTGACAGCAGAGACAGCAGAGAGAAATGTCAAGATTCTGGGTGTAGTTTGAATATAGAGTGGAATATGGGAGAAAGAGAGGAGATAAGAATGAATTTAGAGTGAGTAACTAGACAGTGAGAGCAGATTAGGAGGCCAAATTAGAAGCTAAGTTTTGGGCATTTTATTTAGATATGCTTGATAGCCATCTAAGTGGAGAGACGTAACAGCAGTTAGTTATTCAGGTCCACAGTTAAAGGCAGAAAGTTATGATCAAAAGATAGTTTTGTAAATCTTCAGTATCTTTATGGTATTTGAAGCCATAAGACTTCATGAAGTTATCTACGTAGTGAATATAGACAGCAAAAAGTAGACCCACAAAACCTTGAGACAGTCCAGCACTAGAATGTGAGGAAGTGTGAAAAATATGAAATCTGATGCCAAAGAGTTAGGAAGAAAATCATTCAAGTAAAGAAAATGTTTTCAGGAGTAGAATTTTTTTTTTAATTCTGAAGGATATGATTATAGAATAATATGAAGATTATGAGGTTTGAGAGATAACATTGGGCTGATCAATATGGAGGCCGCTATATGGCCCTTATAATATCATTTGTGTTGGAATAGGGGGATCAAATTGATTTATACAGGAGGAGGAGAAAAGCTGGAACTGGTATGACTTGTCTAGGTTATACTTTTGCAGAGTTTTATGGAAAAAAGGAAGGAGGGAAATGAAGTAATGCTTACAGAAGGAAATGGAATGAAAATGCTTTGTTTTGTCTCTATGGTGGAAGAAATAATACCCAGTCTGTATGTTGATAGAAATGATCCAGTAGAAGGAAAAATTAAGATGTTCTTGAATAAGCTAAAGTACAATGTATGAGCGAACAACTGAAAGTCTGAGCTAGATTGGCAATAAGGACTTTTCACTCACAAAACAAAAGATATTAGAGTAAATGGACATGGCAGAGGGAAGCAAGTAAGCGTGTTTGTGTGGAAAATTGTGAGGTTTTTTTTTTCTGATTTATATTCCCAAGGAAGAGAGGAGCCAAATAAAAACTAACAATGAAAGTGTGAAATAAAACAATAGAGTTTGAGGATAAGAGAAAGTATGAAACAATAATTTAAAAAGAAAAAGGAATAAAGATAAATTAGTACAAATGAAACAAATTAGCATATATTAAAGTATTTCTAAACACTGTATAGGTAACTTGGGGCAGTATTTAACTCCCTTCTACTTCCATTTATCTCTCTTCTATTTTGCTCTTTTGTGTACAGGTGTTCGATTTTTCATGTAAGAGAAAGTATGGGATATTTAAACTGGTGTTTCTGACTTATTTCATGTAACACTACAGTCTTAAAATGCATCAGTTTACTATGAATATCTCGTTTATCCTTCTCCCTTGTGTACTGCATTGTGTTGAAATACCTCATTTTTCTTACCCATGTAAGAATCTTTTTGGTCTATGTCTTGTTATCTGAGGAACTACTTATTATTTTGGTATGAAATTTTGTTTTATCTTTTCATAAAATGAAGATTTTTGGTATACTTTGGAAAAACAATAAAAAGAGGTAGTTAAAAAGTAAAGAAACAGATGGGCAGAATAATAAAATTTAGAATGTAGTCAAAGTCATAACTGTAATGTTTTAAACAAGATGAGGAGGGACATAGCATGATGGGGCAGGGAATTAATGGTATTAATAGGTAACGGGAATCAATAGGATTTCGTGCTGAGGTTTGTACTAGGGCTGTGGGAGACAATGTATCAGGAAGAAAGAAGATGCTCTTATTGGCAGCAACAGGCTAGGAATATGTGCGTGGCTGAAGGAAGTGGAAAGCGCTGCCTCTGGAAGTGAGGGGACCAATATCCTGGATACTGGGTGCACTAACCTACAGTGTGTAGTTTCTTTCTTTTTTTAAAAAATGTAATATTATTTTTTTAATTTTAAAATCTTTATTGGTACATTACGAATACCCACCATAATCACATTCAACACTGAGAGTTTGTACCAGAATATGACATGACTTGATCCTCATTTTTTCCCTCTTCCCCCCACCCTGCAACCCCCACCCTCTATACACACAATCTTTGTTTTCTTTTTTCTTTATTATTACCACATTTGTTTTCCCCTCATTATTTACCCTTACACTCTTTCCTTTTAAATATTTTCTACTTAACAATATCAACTATACATACTACAACTCATTTACAACTTCATTTTCTCATACCAGAGAAAAGACACAATATTTACATATCTGTGACCTGTTTATTTCACTTATGAGAACGTCCTCAAGGTACATCCATTTGAGTATGAATGACTCAGTCTTCTCATTTTTAATGGCAGAGTAATACTCCATTCTATAAAAGAACTGCATCTTTTTTATCCAGTCTCCAGTTGATGTACATTTTGCTTGTTTCCAAGACTTAGCAATCACAAACTGGGCTGCTATAAACATGGGTGCACATATGTCACTGTGAAATGACTCTTTTAATTCTTTTGTGTATATACCTAGCAGAGCAATCAAACAACTGATAACACTATACAATGTCACCTTAGGGAGATTACCAAGCCTCAAGTAACGTGTGCAAAAACACTGAAATTCACAAGGAGTAAAGTGAAGGAAAGGTTAAACAGAACACTAAGGTATGGGAATCTATTAGTCTTTCTGCATTTGGATTTTAATACTAATGTTCATTTAAAAATATTCTCATATTTCCCTCCAAATGAAGCAAAACAAGACACTCTTCCAGCCCTTATTCTGTTTTAATAATATTTTTAAAAATAGCAATTTAAGATTATATTCAAGACTTCCAGCTAAAAAGTTGTTTCACGAAGCAAAAAAAGTAAAGAAAATCATTTTATTATTTTGAAATCAATTACTTTTTAATTAATTTGAAGATATACAGCAAGATAAGAAACACAGTCAGGAATCTAAATTATTAAATTTCTCTGTAGTAATTTCAAAAGAATTTTCAATAACCTAGTCCATTTTAATTTACATAACACAGGGATGGCATCACTGAGAATATTTACTTCATCTTTAACAATTTAATACTCATTTAAGCACTTTCTCATATTAAAACAGGTAATATATGTTATATGTCTATATATTTATATATCAAGAAAAACACCACCAAAATCTGCTATAGTATAATTATAATTTCTTTGAAATTCAGGCATTTAGAATATTCTAATGAAGTATGTAATACATTGTGGAACTATTTCATCAGTCACATTAGATTTATTTTGAATGTTATGCTTGAGTATGTAATACTGAAACATTATTTTCATATTTTAAAAATGCAAAAAATATCAAGATAAGAATTGATTCTCCTGATATACTTAGAGTAATACTAGGCCCCAAATTTATCTTCAACCAGTAGTAGCTAAATAATAAATATTAAGCCTGAGTAGGCAAGATGTGAATATGGTCCTCTTGCTTTTAATAAAGTAACTTTTAAATAAGATAAATTTTATTGGACTCAAATAACAGTATATTTTTATGCTTTCCTTCCAAAAATATGTCTTTTTTTTCCAGTGGTATGGTAGAAATATATGTGCTAATGAGATAAAAGTACAAAAGAAATCATTACTATCTCTTTAAATGTAAATAACTTTTTAAATAACCTATAATTTATGATCACAAGGCAAAATAATGACACATATTTCACGTGAGTCTATTGTCTCTTAAAAGAAATACAATGTGTAGAACTTTGATCAAATAGGCCAACATATTTAAATTCATTAATAAGGAACTTCAAGCAATAGTTTATATATCACAAGATAGTAGTATTGATGAAAAAATAGCTTTCTCTAATTTTACTGAAACACTGAAAACAGAAACTTCTAGGACATTACTAAAATGGTCAAGGAATTTCTTTCCAGTAATCTTTTGAGAGACTTAATAATTTGCACAAATACTAAGACTACTGAAGAGCAGAGTAAATATATAACTAGGTATAATATATTCAGAATATCCCTGGAAAAGTCCAGTAATCGGCTTACTTTGGGAGATTTTGTGACAATAGTTTGTTTTAATTTTTGTCCTTCATATAAATTTTGTTATTGAAATTTTTGCAAAAAGGCTATTTTCAAAAGAAGCACCTGTAGAAGTCATTTATATGGTACTTACTCTTGGCCCCAGTTCTCCAAAGGGTCCAACTGGTCCTTCTTCTCCCTTAAAAAAATCAAAACATCTTAGAGCTTAAAACATGGGGTAAAACTTTAAATCTCTATTCTGTATTTGGAAATCTGAAGCTATTTCTGAGATGCGATAAAAATAATACTGTTATTTTCTTATATTTCAGAATTGTATCATGCTACATCTTCTCATATTTTCTGTTCTCACCCTGCATCCATCTTAAGAAGCACATATGCTATTGGATTACTTTTAAAATGGAAAATGGTGCAAGTCATGTTCAGAAAACTAGGAGTGGAGAAAGAGAAAAGCAATTACGATATCAAAAAACCAGGTTAGGAGCGTTTGCATTCATTAATTAAGGATAATCTTTGCTATGTTGGGTTCACAGCCAGAAACTCAACCACATTCATATGAGATGGAAATAAATACAAATGGATATGTTAAGGAATTATATTTACAGCCATGTTTGTTCTCTGTACATTTCGATACTTCATTCATTTAACACATAGGTTTGAGTCATACTGCTGTCTTAAACCTGAGATGAAGGTATGTCACACAGCACTTATTACTATTGCTAGAGCTTATTCTTGATTAATTTACAGGCCCAATATTCTTAGGGTCAAATCAATTATAATGTATAAAGATATGTAAATCATATAAATACTGTATTCTTTTAATTATCACAAAATGAATGCTTGGATAGAGTCTGAAGACGAACATAGGAAAACATAAGTGATTTCTATTCATTATATTCTGAAGAATAAATAGTACTTGTTCATATTTTATCTACATACATATTTATTAAATATATTGATTTCTTCACCTTCTAATAAATATTTAATATCATTAGTCAATGTTACCACATATTAAAATACAGGGGCATCTTTAGAATCATATATCTTATTTACTTTATAAACAAAAAATCCTGTTTAAATTACAGTTCAATGAAAATATGATTTATTAGGTCACAAACAGTAAATATAAATCCTAGTTCATATGCATGAAATTCTAGGTTCAGATTCTTTGATATACTATTGGAGACTATTGATATCAATCACTTGGTGAGCTCACAACACAGTAAAGTAAATCAAATTTTCATTTTGTAACTGTCAATATAAAATGGTAACTTGAAATCCTGCATGGCAAAAACTGGCCAATACTGAGACAATGTTTTATATAAATGAAAAATACAGTTTCCTTAAAAATAAAAAAAGAAGATGTGAATTTAAAAATTGTGGAATGGATATTTCATTTCCTCCATACCTGAGTTCCTTTTAGGCCGGGAGGCCCAGGAGGGCCTCTGCTTCCAAGAAGTCCCTATTAAAATAATATAAACAAACAAAATAAAAGTCATATATATTTACATTTTGACCAGTCAGCATTAATGTGGAGATGGGAAAATCTGTTTAGTATCATTCACTAAGAAGTCATCAGAATAAGATGGGAAGGTAGATAAGCAGAAGCTATAAGAAACAAATTTTTTTTTCAAATAATGTGTTAAGGTTCAAATAACATGTTAAGAAGGTTCAAAAATACGATACTTTTTGAAGATGTAAATGAGTCCTAGCATTGTATGTTATATATTGTGAAATAGAAAATACTCAATGTAAAATAAGATGAAAGGGGACAATGTTGAGATTGTAACAAAAAAGTAAGGAAACAAATTTTATATATATGGGGGGGTGGTAGGGTGGGTGGGGGTATGGGAAAAAATGAGAATTAAGTTGTGTCTTATACTGGTACAAATCCCCATTATGGAGTGCAATCATGATGTGTATATTTAATGTACCAATAAAGATAATTAAAAAAAATACGATACTTTTCTAAAGAATGAAAACTGAT
>PVIR01045035.1:0-10913 GCA_004026965.1 Petromus typicus
TATATTCTTTCAGAAAAAAGTATAAATCTGTTACTATTCTATTTAATGATATTTGCTACAAATTTATCTCTGTATTACTATTTTAAACATGATACAAAGTTTATGTATATAGGAGCAGAGAGTTGTAGGGAGGGATGGAGAATCAGAATCAAGATGTGTCATATACTAGTACAAATCCTCAATGTTGAATGTGATCATAATGTGTATATAAAATGTACCGAGAAAATCAATTACAATGTTCTCAATTTTTTGTGGCCTGACTCTCAATATTTAGTAAAAAGTGTACTTCAGAGTTTGATTTTTTCCCCCTAGTTATGGTCAGTACAATATTCTCTCATGACACTGGACAGTAGCAGCAGCCAGAAGAGGTTCAAGGGCAACGCAAAATCAGCACAGCGGACAGCCTACATTCTGGTTTCACTACACTTGCTTACCAGTAATCAGAGCATTTTAATTTTCAGTCTGCAATAGCTTCCTTGAGATAACCCAGTCATATCTGTATAGGGTTTTATGTAAAACTTTCTTTAAAGAAATGGCCGCCTTGTAAAGTACCTCCTAATAAAATGACAAAAAAAATTACAAGACAAATAATTTAATCTATGGAACACTTTTGCTATCAATTTTAATCCAGATAAATGAGTTTATTTCCTTGCACAGAATCAACTACAACAAAGGACAGAGAACTTCTTAGACAGATGAAAACTACCAAAACTGTTCAGCGGGTGGGAAGAGGTGGATCCACAGGCTCATGCTATGGAAGAATAGACAGAGATGTGCAATAAAACATAGTGAGTTTTATTCACTAAACAAAATAACAAATAAAAGTGTTTTAACTTCTTTATCCTTTTGAAGTGCTTTAAAAAATCCATGGAAGTGATCAAAGAACATTATTTCAAAATGCACAAATTTTGGTCAGATATAAAAAAGTCTATGAAAGTTTCTGAATAAACATGATTTAAAGCAAATGTTTAAATTATTTTTACTGAGAATAAATATGGGATGCTTTGGCCCTGAGTTATATTTGAAAGTTGACCATATTTAAGTGAATTTGGTCTTCTTTATCTTATCTGTTGTAATTCACTTCAAGGACTCTTCACAATTTACTATGTTAGGCAACACACCATATCATTTTACTTTAGAAATACAATATCCGGAATATAACTTCAGAAAAGAGAACAATAGCAATGTTCTGATATAACACAACAATTTTTAATAAAAATATAGATAAGAAATTCAAAATTGCCAAGGAAATGTTTATCTTTAAAACTTGATTTGATTAATAATTCTCTACTACACAGAGGAATTGATTTTCATGAAAGTTACAATAATAATCTTTAAAGAGCAGAGCATTTTGGAATTATAGCTTCAAAGGTAAAATGAATTAAAAAATTATCTGTGAGTGTTTGATAAGGCTGCAATACAAAGTACCACAGACTGCAAAGCTTATACAACAGTTATTTCTTAAAGTACCAGAAGCAAGAGGTGAATGACTAAAGGTTATTCACACTGGGATTCTCCTGATGCTTTTCTCTTTGGCTTATAAATGGCCACAAACTTTCTGTGTCTCCATGATTTGTTGTGTGCTGGACTAGCATTCTCGTTCATCTAGACAGAGACCCAGAGAGCTGATTAATGGAATCCAGCTAAGAGTGTTTCTAAAGTAACTCCAGCTGCAAGTGGTCAGACTGAGATATCCGGGTGATGGTAGATGGAAAAAAACCCAACCCGGACATGACTTGAACACAGACAGCAACAGTCTGTTCATCCACACAGAGATTGAGGTTTGGGGCAGTTTGTTAGCAGTTGTCAGCCTATCAGTAACCAAAAAGGTCAGTTTCAAGAAGATTAGGATTTTTGATCAAATGACATTGAAAGTTACATATTATTTCAAAATGCTAATGTTTTGTGTTTTGCAATGGCCTTCTCTCTTCAACATGTGTGTTTTTTTATTTGTTAGGTATTACTAATTGAAGGTAATTTAGTGAGTGCATGAAGCAGAAGGGATAGTCTACCACATCTTGACTTCCAGAGAACTGGTTGAACAAAATGATATTATTAAGTTTTTGCTGTGAGAAATTTATAATTTTGTTTGTAACAGAAAGAGTATGAGATTTTTAGTATGATTTTCTATGTGTACTTGTGCATGTATATGGTTTTCAAAGAAAAAGAAAAATAGGTCATGTACTATCAAGAGATATGCTAAATGCAAAATCTCTTTAAACATGAAGTGTATTATTTTAATATACTAATTATACTAGTTATTTAAATGTACTAGCTATATTTTTATGTAACTGGCGGTATAATAGGTCTGTTTACAGGTGAGAAATGTGTTGTAGTGCAGCGATTTGACAGCTGGAATGGCACTAGTAATATTTCAACTCTGATATTATTGTGCTATAAGCAAGCTGTTTGTGACCCAAACCCTGTTAGGGAGCTCATGGCTCTATATGCTTATTTGAAAAATGGTACAGCAAAAATTATGTGTAGGCAATTTTTCTTTTTCTTTTTCTTTTTTTTAGGTTTTTTTTTGAGACAGGGTTTCGCTTTGTGGTTCAGGCTGGCCCTGAGCTCAGCCTCAAACTCACATCACAGCAATCCTCCTGCCTCTGCCTCCCGAGTGCTGGGATTACAGGCGTGAGCCACCACGCCCGGCACTGTGGTATGTGGTACTGGTTGCTGCTGGGCGTGAATCTCTGAGCTAACTCCCCGGCCCGTGTAGGCAATTTTTAAGGCACTTTGAATGCCTTCATCTTCTACTCTGATAAAATTATAGATGATCAACTAGTCCTGATGAAGATTTTTTAAATTTCCCACTTGAGCCTGTGCTATTGTTTATTTTACAGAAGATGTGTGAAAAGTAGAAAAAACTCAGAAAAATCAGAGTATTTGTTAAATATGAATAAGTTAAAGGGAACACTGAGAAATGAGGAGTCATCTTTCATTATCTCATTATAGACTGAGTTATATTTTATTCAATATTTAGTCATTTGACATGAGTTTGAAACACATTAAACAATTAAAATAATGTAAATGAGTTCAAATGCTGTTCATAACCCAAAGTGATTATTTAATTTACAAATGTAATATGTATAAAAACTTGAAATATCACCTGCATGACTTTTTGTATATTGAGTATGCTTAGCACATGTTTTAAAATAATTGCTTACAAGTTTTCCAAAATGAAGCTGTTACAGAAGAGGTGAAATTTATATTTCTTCAGTGAAGTGACTAAAATACATAACATTTTTAAAATTATCTTGATTATTAAAATGATGTCTATCATTGTGTTTGTAAATTAGCACACAAGGAGAATTTCTTAGTAATGACAAACATTTAAAACATATTTAGCTAATTAGGCATTCTAATTCACTAACATCTAATATGCTTGCTGTAATCTTATCAGGCAATAGTTGTGTTTAAACTAATTTCCTTTAAAGAGAAGCTATTTTTTCTATCTAGGAAAATGAAAAATAAAAGAAAGCCTTATTGCTTTTAATATGGTAAATTATTTTATGTTCATATTTTAGTAAATGTATGCACATATAAATTTCTTATAAATATTTGAAAATTGTCTTTGATTTTTGTGTATCTCTTTCCTCTGTGTTTGTGAGAATATCATATGTATGTATATATGTGTATATATACATATATATGTACATATATATAATGTTTTTCTGAATATTACTAAATAATCACATAAATGTATATATTGAAATTATTCCGTAATTCAGTTAATTGAGGTTAGCCACTTCATAAAATTGAAACTATATTATGTTAGCTGTTATCTCAAAGATAACTTGAGAGCATGTTATCTACCAATTTGTATTGGTTTGTACTCATTTTAGTACTTCAGTACATGTAAAACTTGATTTTATTTCCATGAGTAAACCAAATTAAGCTCAATCTTTATTATACACAATTAATTATTCTAGTTATTTGAATTCTTAATTTAAAACATTATTACCTGGTCAATTAAAAAAAGTGAAATATAAAATATAGTAATTCTTTGCTTCTTAATATGATTTGGGAAGAAGATTCCAGGTAGAAAGAAAATGTATTTAAAAGTACAAAAGAAGTAACAGGACTACATTTTTAAATACACAGTTGAATATTAAATCTGGAAATAGTTACAAAAGTCTTAGAACATTCCTGGTACATACAAACATTTATATGCTTCATGTAAAGCAAATAATTCCAGAGTTTTCACATAGCAAAGTAAAATACTATAAAATTCAGTGACTAGGAATACTACTTTTGTAACTGTCTGAAATTCATATTTGTACAAAATCTTTAAGTACATAAAGAATTATGTACATGAGATAATATAGTTTATTCAATTAGATAATTATTATAAGAGTTTACTTTAAATATTCTTAAACACTGTTTAGAACTCACTAATCTGCAGTAGTCAATTTGCTCGAAATTGATGGAAGTATATTAAGTGAACTTGGTCTCTACATTAAGTATACTTAAATATATTTAGTAAAGATCATTTGAAATGTGAAACAAAAATTCCTAACAAGATAAAGAATATAAAATAGTGAGATAACCTCCTAAAATTAGATATTTTAAATACAATTGATAGAATAGGAAGTACATTAATAGCTTTGAAACTATAAGACTCATAAAATTAACAAACCATCACCTGGAAAAAACTCATTCCGTTTCCACTGAGTGGATCCTTGAGCACTTTGTTTCATCATTTTGAACCACATTGATAAAATGTCATATCCCCAAGTGCAGAGCCTCGGATTCAGTCAGAGCGGGATTCTCATGTATACAAACGCACTCTGTATTTGGCAGAGACGGCCTGCTGGCCGCGTGCGAAAAATATTCTGATTTTGCGTGTCACCGCATCTCATTTCAAACGCTGGCGGGATGCAATAATTTGATAATAAATGAAAATATCTTAAATCATGTAGTTGAATGCAAACAACAGTTGATCATACCCCATATTTATTTCATTTAGCTCCATTTCTAGTTGCACTTGGAATCAGGAAGATTAAACTAATGAGGCTTGGGCCAAAGCACCAATGTAAGCTCTAAAAATATTATGAGGTTTTAATCGAATGAGAATTTTATTTAAATGTTAGTGTTTCTCACAAAACATTCACTTAAAACACATTTGCTTGGTAAATTAGAGCGAAACCTATTGGAAGTGATAAGTCAAAAGTGAATTTACCCAAACCATCAATCGGAGGCAAATTTCATTATGAATGACTTTCAGCCTAACCAGCGTGTGAAATGTGCTTCCAGCCGCATGTAACGGATGCAGTCAGGGAGGAGTGGAGAGGAGAGCAAACCAGCGTTTCTCTGGATGCAGTTATGGAAATGGAATGTCATAAAAGGAGGCACTTAGGTCAGTATAAATCTTGAGTTCTAAATATTAATCTAAATTTTAGTTATTATATTCTGTCACAGTCTATATTCTCTTACAAAGTTATTCCTTCTCCTTCTCCAAAGTATTCTTCTTTGACCAAGAACCAATTTGAATAAAAATGTGTCATGCTTAAATTGGCGGCTAACTGTATAACAATGGCTGTCCATCCCACCATAGTAGCAAGCTATTTCCAAAACAAACAGTGGTATGGTGAATATGAGTGCCTATTTTTTTCACTATAGTTTCTATGTGGATAATTCCACACTTGCTATTCTTTGTATATTTTCAAAATGCACTCGTTTTGTTACTAATGTAACAATAAAAACTCACTTATATTTTACTAAATTAAAATTAATAAATTATAAAATTATTTACAAAAAATATTCAGATAAAATAGATATTTTAAAATAAAATACTCATTTTGTACTGCACATTATAATAGTAATTCTTAAGTGAGTTTGAGGCAGTCCTATAGAGGATTACAGATCCATAAAAAACCTAAGATGTGTTCACTTTGTCTGAGGACATATATGTATATATATCTATATTTTAATATGTAGACTTATGTGAAGAATTGTTATTAACAGAAATTAAAATAATACACCTGATAGTTTAATAAATTTCTTTGATTTCTTCCATCTAGTATATGTTTCATAGTATTCTTCTTATTCAAAGCTGCAAATTTAAAAACTTTCCTCTTCTATTATATGTGACATTAAGAACATGTGTATATGGTTCTCAAGTTTGAAGAATTTTAACTATTTTCTGGATAATAATTACTCTTTTCTAGTCTCCAGCTTCAGTAGTAGTATAGCTTTACACATATTAGTTAAGGGACTTCACATATAAATAGAAAACTTATACTTTCTTAAACACCTGATATAATTTTCCCTTTGTCTAAAGTCTTTCATTCCAGGCAGGCTGAAAATTGGCTTCCTAAGTTATTTAGCAGTGTCCAAATCCTAGAGCAACATGAGGTTACATTTAACCAATCGTCCCCTGACCCAAGAGGGGCACTATTTTCAAAGGCCAGAGGAGTCTTAGGAAAAAGAAAAAAGAAAAGAAAAGAAAGGAATGGATCTCTGACAGTGATCATTGATTCTGAAAGTGAAATATAACAGAAACACTTTGAAACTTTACTCCATTTGTATGGGGGGGTACTTTTCTACTTACTGTGTGCATAGAAATCTGACATCTGAAACTGTAATTATTTATATCTGCTGGAGTACACACAAACATAATTGAAATAAAAGTAGTATGAACAAAATGAGTGTGGGTGGGCCACACAAACAATGGTTTTCATAGTTCCATTATGAATATCAGCTATAAATACCCCTAAATCTAAACCCACACCTAAAAAGCAGTTTCCTAAACTCATTCAAAGATAAAGAAAGTGCTGAAACTTTCTTCCAGGTAAACTCAGTGACTGATGTAGCATGCTTTGACCAAAAAGCATGTATGTTACAGCCCTGCTCAGAATGTTGTGAATACATTTAAGGTAATAAATTCAGCTAAGGAGCAGAAATGTTCAAAATCAGTAGAGTGGTTTATTTAGTCAGAAAGTAAAGTTAGAGAGTGTGCATGTATGGTAAAGATGGGTAATAGTCAAATGCTATGTTCAGTCCCAAGTAACCACATACAGCAATGCTGGGTGTGGAGACTGACGCCCACCAGCAATCAGTGCACACACCACAGTGCCGGACATGGTGGTTAACACCTTTAACCCCAGCACTCAGGAGGCAGAGGCAGGAGGATTACTGTAAGTTTGAGACTGAGCTCAGGGCCAGCCTGACCTACAAAAAGCAAGACCTGTCTCAAAAAATTAAGTAAATAAATAAATAAAAATAAAAAGATAAATATCTTGTAAAATTATTTTAGTATATCTTTAAACATTTCTCAGCATTACAACTTCTAATCATGACATAATATTTTGTGTTAAAATGGACTTTTCACCCTGGAAACTATTATGCCAATGTGATGATTAACTTCAAGCATTGTAGAAAACAAATGCCTTATGTATACAACATCACAGCAATTAGTTCTTACTGAAAAACTTTTGGTTTTTCATTGGAAAAACCCCAAACCTAGTATTAAGTAATTTGGCACACATGTAAAATGGTTGAATAACAGAAAATCTAGAAACATATGTGAGACATTTATTCAAAAAGGATGTGTTTTTACTGTCAAAGATGATGCTGACACTTCTGGAAGAAATATCGAGAGAAATAGGGAAGAAAAAAATAATAGTAAAAGTAAGTTAATTTTTAAAGTTTATGAATATAGGGTCATGGGGGTGGTAGGGAGGACAGGGAAATAGGGAAGAATGTGAATCAAGATATATCACACACACGTACAAATTTAGTGTTGAATGTGACCATAGAGTATATCTAAAATGTACCAATAAACTCAATAAATGAAAATGCCTTAAAAAAAGATACAAGGTGGTAATGTTTTCTAGGACTGAGTATTCTTTCAGATAAGCCCTGCAATGTAAAAACATTAATAGTAAACGAGTCTCTGTTTTCAACCATTTTAAAATTTATATTTCTATTTAAAAAAATTATCTTATCTAAACATATCATATTATTTTACCTAACATATCATCTTACCTAAATTTTACACATCTGATGAAAGGACTAAGCATTTTGAATCAGGGAAAAGACACCAGATTCTTAAATGAAAAACGTTTAATTATCTTGCTTATCATTTTCTCCAGAGAAATATAGCAACAGAATACAAGTCAGCCATTGTCAACAGAATACATTTGTGAATGGGAAGAATACTGAAAGTCTTAGCAGTATTTCAGAGCAATTAACAGTGAAAACAAAACAACCCAGGCAAATCCATTATGTAATCACATGTCCATTCACAGCTTATTTATATTGAGAAATGACATCAGATCCTTCATAAGGAAATAAAGATGGTGAAGGAGGTATGAGTTGATAAGTGTCAGATCAGAGTGTAATTTTGTTTAATAATGGACTCTTTCATACATGTTAATTAAAAATTAAAGTCACTGGGTGAGTGTTGAACAGGATTTCCTGCATGAATGTCAGGGGATAATACATGAAATTATCAGTTGATGTTCTACTTGGAAAAGGAAATGTTTTCTAAAATGTCAGCCATGAAGTCATACACAATGAGACTGGTGGATAAGGAAATAATGAGAGTAAGCAAAATAGAATTAAATTATGCCAAGCCTTCAGGAGATAAAGTAAGTTCTCCAGGACGGGCAGATTGAAGAGAAGTCACCACAAACCCAGTGCACCTGAAGGGCCTGGGGCACATCTGTTGACACTAAGAATGTCTCTTCATCTGGCTTCTTATCCATGATAACCCATTCATGAAATTTTTAATTTTTGAGAATAATAACCAAAAATAATTAGAGAAAGAAAACATAGATTGACTTTCCTTAAATTTGGTGTAAACAAGGCTTGTCTCAAAAAGAAAAAAAAAAGAATTGCATGAACATCAAAGTGTTTATAGTATTTATTTACTGATACAACAACTGTAAGTCAGAACTTACAGTTTTGCTTTCAACACTGTTTGCCAAAATGTGCCCACTTGTACTAAAATCCCATACATCTGTCTGATAAGCAGCTTAATTGTCACAGAAAATTCACCACCACTAGGTCATAATTATTTACACGTTGCTACTGTTGTTAATGATGTGTTTGTGATGTGAGTTCTGATTCTCATCATAAATTTGTATTCCTTTGGAGAACTATGGGCTTCTGTGTTGTTTAAAGTTGGCTACCAAAAAAGCTCACACAAGAGCACAGTAAATCCATGAGGGCTTTCAAACTACCTATGAGTTTCACAGAGCAGTAACAAATCATAAAGAAAAAAGACAGTGCTGAAAGACCCGATACTTTCTTCTTAAATATTCATTATCATTAAGTATTCCTCTTTGCATTAAAAATAATTCAATAGAATGCCAATATGATGTTTTCAATATTTTATTAATTTCCCTTTCTCTGATTTCTTCTCTCTTTGAAGATAAAAGGGGTATTTTAATTAGAATGCAATGGGAATAAATTCAGAATTAGCATATGTTGGTGTTCAATAAATGCAGTTTTAATTATAACCTTTTCCTGTTTGTTTCAAAGATTCAAGGGAAAAAACACATCAGAGGCCAAACAAATATTTCTTAACATACTATAGTGATATATTGCCTGGAACTTCATTTTGATGTGTGCATATCTATGCTTAAATTTCAAAATTCTGATTATCCTTCTAGATGGAAGAAAGCTAAACAGTATTCACTTCATCGCTATTCCTGGAACAGGAAGAATGTTTTTTGTCTCACTGTTGGTAGAACAACTCTAGAAAAGTACTTTCTTCTACAAGAACCCCAGCAATGTTCTGAGTACACTTCCTGATAGGGAAAATGAAGACCAACTAGGAAGTTCACCAACAGTAAAGTAGAATTGATTCCAATCACTTATTGATGTTGAATTGTGTCTGTTGATCATCTGGACATAACAGAATGGAAAAGACACTATGAAGGAAGAAAGAAAATGACTTCAAGCATTTTCAAAATTAGAAAATAACTAAAATTAATTTTCTTCTTTACAATTTTGAAAGGCAAAACTGAGTGTAATGAATGCAGAAACATGGTTGTCTTACAACATGTACTTCCTACTAGAGGAAGTTAGAAGTGGAGGTTGATTATACTGAATATTTCCATGTAGAAGCACATGCTAAGTTGTGTAAATACTCTCATTTTTCAAACACATGCAAACATCCAAGATTTTCTGTTTTATTTTTCATTTTATTTTAATTATTTTACAATGACCTCCAAATAAATCTATGGAGGCTATTTTGGATTTTCTCGATGATGGAAGAACTTGAAGGCCACTTATGTAGTATTTTTGGGATTGTTTTTATCTTCTGTGACAAAGTAAAATTGAGCAAAGTTTTGGTCTCAAGGATTCATATAATATAAAACATTGTAAGTCCAGATTATCTGAGAAAATACTGAAAACAATAGATTTAAAGTATGGCAGTCATGAATCATTCAACATTTTGCTACTGATAGAACTAATTTATCAATGATTTCTCTTTCTGTTTTCATGGATTAGTTGATTGGATCTTGGATTTTAAAATATAATTTGACATAGAGACACCAAATGTTAATTTCTTGATTTCCAAGTTTGGTAAATGTTTGACATATGATAAGATAAAATGTTTTAAAATAAAATACAGAGAAAATGAAGTACAATATATTTTGTTTATGAAGAATTAGAAGAATAAGGATTTTAATAAAACTAAGTAAAGAAAGTTTAATAGAAAAGAAAGTTTAGTAAACAAATAAGTAGTTACACTTAGTTCTGTTGAAAATGCTTTGAAGAGCTTTCTGTGTTCTTTGGAGTGTTTCAGAATAGCTTAAACTTTATATAGGATTTCTTGAACTTTAAAATTTGTAGCTTTTGTTTGGTTAAACTGTCTTAAACCATGTTTTCATTATTACTATATTCATAAATTTTGTATAAATACATTTTCTCTGAGAGAAAAGAGAAAAGTAGGAAAG
>PVIR01045036.1:0-10914 GCA_004026965.1 Petromus typicus
ATTATTAAGGCTTGATATTTCATACTATTTCAAATCAAATTTAAATTTGAACTCTCACAAGATGTCTTTTTGGCTTTCATACACACATGGATTGTTAGTTTTAAAATCTGATTTTATTGGTACATTTTATACATAAATCATGATCACATGCAACATCAAGAATTTGTACCTGTTCATGACACATCTCTATTCTCACTTTTCCCCCTTTCTTCTGTGATCCCTACAACCCCCGCCCTCTATATACATATGCTTTGTTTCCTTTTTTTTTTTTTTTTTT
This sequence comes from Petromus typicus, assembly GCA_004026965.1. Taxonomy (NCBI): domain Eukaryota; kingdom Metazoa; phylum Chordata; class Mammalia; order Rodentia; family Petromuridae; genus Petromus; species Petromus typicus. Next base: position 278 of record PVIR01045036.1, read on the forward strand.
ACTATCAAGATTTTTTCTTTCCCTTCTTTACTTTCCCCTATGCACAATTTCCCTTTTCCTTTTGCACACTGTCTTCCTATTCCACATTACCTTTCATATATTTTGACATTCACTTACACCTTCAGTTTTTCATACTACAGAAAAGATACTATACTTGCACATTTCCTATTTATTTCACTTATGAGTACAGGGCATTTAGGCTGTTTCCAAGATAGGAAGTTACTTTGGAAATTACTGTGGTTAATGTGCAGTCTTTTGACATTTGTGATTTTAATAAGGACAAACTTTATTTATAAAATGACAAAGATTACTATTTGGGAGAGAAAGTACAAGGATGAAGAAAAAAATACAGAAAACAACAACAACAACATGTTGTAAGTAAACATGGACAACATATTATTTTCCTGAAGATTACTTTCATTAGTATTATGGAGAAGTATGATGGAATCACTTGACACACATTGTTATTTTAATTGGTAAAATTCAACATTGAAATTATGAGGCCAACAAGTCAATCTAAATAAAGTCAAATACCTCATAGTTGAGAAACAGACAAAAGACTTGTGAGGGTAGGCCTTTATTCAGGTCACTGAACTTAGCACTTTGATCACTATAAATTCACAATTTAAAGTCTGAGGCTGTAGCCTAGTGGCACCATCCCTGTCTGAAAAGTGCAAGACCCTAAATTCAATACCTGGTACTGGACGTGCGCGCGCACACACACACACACACACACACACACACACACACACTCACACAATCACTATTTTAAAGAAAACACACATGAAAGGGAAGTCTGTATGCAGGACACTGTTACCTACATTGGAGTTTGTTAAGACCAGTGACTGCCATCTGTGCAGTTTGGGTGGAACATGAGGGCTGCCATGGCCACATCTGAAGGAGTTGAGTTCTGGACAGCTTATGTCAGAATGGAAAATGAATGACCAAGCAGTAGTTATAATAACAACTTTATACAATAAAACATTTCATATCTTACCCTTCAGACAAATGCAGGCATGCTGAAATATGGTGGACAATTGCAACTTGTACTACTGATAGGGGTAGGCAGATAAAGTCTCATAGTAGTTACTAGGCATAATACCTTGATGCCCTGTTTTATAATTGGTGCAGGTATTAGTATAGTCCCCTCTACTATAATTCTATTTTTAAAATATTTGTGATAAACACCAATTCTTCATTATAAGTTAAGGCATGGGTTGTCCAAATCAACTTGAAAGTTTTCTTTATCTTTCCAAAGTGTTAAAATATTCCATTAATACTTCAGAGTGGTGAAAGATGATGACACCTCAGTCAGCATCTTTTTTTATATAATCTTTATTGGTACATTAAATATACACATCATGATTGCACTCCATAATGGGGATTTGTACCAGTATAAGATACAACTTAATTCTCATTTTTTCCCCGTAGCCCTACCCACCCTACCACCCCCCCATATACATAAAATTTGTTTCCTTACTTTTTTGTTACAATCTCAACATTGTCAAGTTGCAGACAGTGGCACAGCAGAACCTTTATTTGTCCATGGTTGAAATCTATCCAGGGATACTGAAACTAGACACTTTGATTTGTAGGTCTCCTATTCATGAGAAGATGGCTGTCAGTTTAATTTCAGTTTCTGTGTGTTCCAAGTCAATTTATTTTCAGAATTTCATTCTTGTATTTGCAGCTTTGGCTGATCTTCACAGAAGATAATCATTTCCAAATCTGTGACTGTTTGACCTGTGAAATCACTGTCATTAGAAATGGAAAAACTAATCCTAATGTGAAGAAAGGCTTTAAGAATATTTTCCACAAATAGTAAATATGTTAAGGTGTGTGCCTAAATGTTATTAAGGTGTATATTTATACAACTAGCAGAATACAACTCTGAATATACTCAATGTCAGTTTGTGTATTTAATCAATAAGGGTGAACAACTTTATTACTATTATAAAACAACTATATTTTGAGTGGTAATATTCAAGCACAATAAAATAATTTTGTGTATCATTTATACCTTATTTCCATGAATTTAGTTGTGAGTAAAATGAGAATTTGTGGATCTCCACTGTGACCAGCCAAACACCTAAGGAGCTCTTAAACAATTTGCATAAAGTAGTCACCATGCCAGTTTTTAAGCTCTTGGTGGTTTGGTGACATGAGCAAGAAATAACACAGTGTCATGAAGATTTGTCATACACAACTAGTTCGTGTCTAGATATTAAAGCCAAATTGTTCCTGAATAAATAGAAATGGATATTGTTTTAGGAATAACATCTTTTTTCATTTCTAGTAATCTCTAATTTTATAATATCAATAAAAACAGTGAGTTAAAATACATAAAAATGAGCACTAGGGCTATTAGGCTATTGTGCTCCAGTAGAGGTAAAACACCATTGTGCTTCTATAGTCATTCAGTCATATAAATCATTGATATATTGTGCAATGAAATAAAAATGGGCAAATTATCTATCCAGAAGACAAAAGGAAATTTTGAGTACTTCAGTTTAAAAAATCTAAAGACTAATATTTTGAGGAATGACTTCAGTGGCAAACACTTAGATAAAATATGACATCAAGATTTTTTAGTGGTCTTGATGTGAAGAAAAAATTTTGCTGCATACCCAGTACTTTTAGACACTCAGTAATTTTTACTTGTGGCTACTGGATACAAAGAAGTCAGATTCAGTGTTAAAAATTGACAAGAATGATATGATTTGTAAAATGTATAAAATCCACAAGCCTTCAGTGCTAACCTGGAAAGATTTGTTTGAGTTGAAGAAGTGTGAATGTTCTGTGTAACATGGATTAAATGAGAGCAGACCCTATATCATCAAGTGAAGTTTTAACACTTAAAGTTGCAAAAATGAACAATGTGAAATTGCATAACTGAATAGAGAACGGACAAGTACAGCTGAGACCTTCACTTTATTTTTTATAATATCTAATTTGCAAGCATTCATTAAACATGATAAAAATTTATTCATCTACAAATAAATAAGTATAGTCAATGGAATTAAAATAAAGAAATATTTTATTATAGACTATGATCAGACCAGTGATGAACAGTGTTAAAATAATATCAATCAGTCATTTCTTTCTCTAACATTTTTCAAGTTGCTATTGTGACTTGTAGCTTTTGCAGATCACTAAATTTTGTTTAAATCAAAATGTTTGGGGGGTCATCCTTTTCTGACTTATTCTAAAAGCACTGAAGATGTTATTTACAATGCTAACTGTAATTTTCAGATTTATTCTAGAGAGGTTGAATTGGTTGTTTTGTATAAAATGTTTACAAATCCCATGGTCATAGCTTCAACTTCCTAACACTCCTGTGTAACTGTCCTTTATTTTTATAGACTACTATAAACTGTAACTCCATAAACACGTCTTGCTTTGTCACATTTGGACATGATCACTCAGAGATGTTCAATCCACTGATGGTCTTTCTATCTAAAATCCTCATTCTCATGATTGACTTAAAATGTTGTCTTTTTGGAGATTTTCTGTGACAACTCAGAATGAAATTGAAGTTCCCAGTATTCCCAAGTGAGTACATTTTCTTCTAATATATACAGACTAGATTAGTGTTGAGTTTATTTTTTTTTTTACTCTAATATGATTTATTTGAACAGAGACCTGTTCCTTCATATCTGCAGTATCGATGTCTATGTTAGATCTTTGGTAATAGAGTAAAATGCTGAGATTATTACAAATACATGTTTAATTAATTGATTTTATTGGTACATTTTGTATAAAAATCATAACAGTTGACATTTAAAAAATGGTACCAGTATATGACATGACTTAATTCTTTTTCCCATTCCTCTGCCCACCCTACAATCTCCTATCCCATATATAAATAAGCTTGGTTTCCTTTTTTACCATAGAATTTTCCCACACATTATATACCCTTTACCTCTTTATCATTTGAATATTTGCAAATTATATTTGATATTTCACAGTATCTATCACATACTGTAGAACTCATTTCTATCTTCATTTTCTCATCCCAGAGAAAATATATCATACTTACACATCTTTTACCTATTTATTTCACTTATGAGTATCTCTTCAAATCACATCCATTTGAGTATGACTCAAATTTATCATTCTTTATGACAGGATAATACTCTATTTATAAAACAAAACAAAACAAAACAAAACACACATCCACTCTCCGGTTGATGGGCATTTGGATTGTTTCCAAGATTTAGCTACCACAAACTGAGCTACTAAGAACATGGGTGCTAAGAACATGTCCCTGTGGTATGAATCATTTAATTATTTTGTGTATATTCCTAGTAGGGGGACAGTAGGATAAAATGGGACCTCCAGTCCAAGGTTTTTGAGGAATCTCCACACTGAGAGGCACCAGTCTATGTTGCACCAGTGAGTGGTTGCATTGTGACTGGTTGCACCTGTCTACGTTCCCACCAACTGTGGAGAAGGGTTTATTTCTCCCCTTAGCCTTGTTTGTGCGTGTTGTTAGTCAATTTCAAGATAGCAGTCATTCTTTGTAGAGTGAGATGGAATCTCAGTGTTGTTTCCATCTGCATTTCTCAAATGACCAGTGCTGTTGAGCATTTTTTAATGTGTTTCTTAGTTGCCTTTACTTCTTTTTCTGAAAGATGTCTGTTAATTTCAGATGCCCATTTTTGAATTGAGGATTTAAACTTGGGAGGGAGGCTGTCTTTTTAAACTCTTTGTATCTTCTAGATAGTATCCCTTTGAATACATGTTCTTTTAAAAAATCAGTTATCAAACACCTTTGCTCTAAAGTTATTAAGCTCTTCTTTAGAACTTCCCATTGTTTTTTCTGTGTGCAGACTTGGGTTTGGATGCACTCCTTTAGGCATATTTTTTTTTTCTTTCTTTCTTTTTCTTTTAACACAGAGTATGAGAAAGGGAGAGGGGAAGGGTTAAATTGAGGTTAGGCTATTTTTGTCCCTCCAGCAGTCCATATGAAAATACACTCATGTACTCTTCTTAGGAAACAAGTTCTTGCCAACGTTCATTTTCAAAGACTGTTGAAAACATTGAAGCCATCAGTGTAGCTTGATCAAGTCAGTGGGTGAAATCTTTCTCTCTCTTGGAGGTTTTCCAGCAAAGCTTTTTATTTAAACCATTGCTTTTTGCATTCGCTGTGTACTTTAGTGTTTCTTCGCACAGAGTAGAATCAATTCATCAAATTGATGCTACTAGATATGTATCAACACATAAAAATTTAATTTTGCTACAGTTATGTATATACTGTCGCACAGGAATGTCGATGCTATGTGCATTTGGAGAGATACAGAGAAATACAATAGAGCAAGAGTTCAGCTTTAAGAGATTAGAGACCAACTCACAATTAACAAAAGCCAAAAAGTTTTATCTCTTGGCTAGAAGACATTATGACTTTCCCTCTCAATAAACAAGTGAGGTGTATGAGTTCAGTGAACTGGCCACAAGGTGCATACAGTAATAACAGTGAGAGTCTATTGTAAACCAGTATGTTGCTTCCACTGTCATCATTCTAAACAATTCATATAAACAAGTGTCAATTATTCAAGGAGTTTTGGTGGCTATGCAAAATTACCAACAAAGACTGAAACTGGTCATCAAATTAAGGTATTATAAAAACTCTTAAAATGTAAACCGAAGTTCAATTATAAGGCATGCACTGAAAACAAAATAAATTGAATGTAGTGAGGATAAGAGAAGATAGTTAATTTTATATAAAAAGTAAACGAGGAGTTGATAGAATCCAAGATAGAAAAAGCACTGGAACCTTTTAAACACCTACAAGCAGAAGCCCAAGAAATTAAGAAAGAAAATGAAAACTTGCACAATAGAATGAATTTGGCAGAAGACGGAATTTCAGACCTGGAAGACAGGATCTCAACCAATGAACTGGAAAGGCATAATCTATGGAAAAAAGCAAGAGATAATGAAAAGTCAATCCAACAGCTCCTAGATGATTCAAAGAAGAATAACATAAGATTGATTGGAGTCACTGAGAAAGCAGTAGACAATGCTAAAGACATCAAAAAGCTATTCACACAGATAATGGCAGAAAACTTACAGAAAAAGGTAAAGAATTGGACATACAAACATATGAAGCATACAGAATGCCACATGCCCGTGACATGAAAAAATCTACACCTAGGCATATCATCATAAAAGTCCCAGATATTCAAAAAAAGAATGAAATACTGAAAGCAGCCAGAGAAAAGAAAACAGTTACATTCCAAGGGAAGCCCATCAGGATCACAGCGGACTTCTCAACTCAAACACTCAATGCAAGAAGAGCCTGGAATGAAGTCTTCCAAGCCCTAAAGGAAAACAACTTCCAACCCAGACTGATATTTCCTGTCAAACTACCCTTCAAAAATGATGGGGAAATAAGATACTTCCATGACAAAGAATACTTAAAAAACTTCACAAATACAAAACCTGTGCTACAAAACATTTTAAAGAATATCTTGGAGAAAAATAAGGAAAGTTACAAATCCATGAGACCTAAACGAGTCAACCCATGGGAACAAACAAAAAACTGATGAGGAAAGGGCAGAAGTACAATAACACAGCCAAGAACAGGAAAACATGGCAGCAGTAAATTTACTTATATCAGTCATAACGATTAATGTCAATGGACTCAACGCGCCAATTAAGAGATGCAGACTGGCAGAGTGGATCAAAAAACAAGATCCTACAATCTGCTGTATACAAGAAACACACCTAATTCAGAAAGAAACCCATGGACTAAAAGGAAATGGATGGAAAACAGTACTCCATGCGACTGGAAACAGCAAGAAAGCAGGAATGGCAATTTTATTTGCAGACAAAATAGACTTCAAGCAAAAGCTGATAAAGAGAGATAAAGATGGACACTATCTTTTAGTGCAGGGAAAAATCCAAGAGACAGAAATCACAATCTTAAATATCTATGCTCCAAATTATAATGCACCCAACTATATAAAACAAATATTAATGGACTAGAAAAACCAGATAAACTTCAATACAATAATAGTAGGGGACCTCAATACCCCACTGTCACAAAGAGACAGATCGACTGGACAAAAAATCACTAAGGAAATCCTTGAGCTCAAACAGACTCTTCAGCAAATGGACTTAATAGATGCCTACAGAGTATTTCACCCCACAAAGTCAGAATATACATTCTTCTCAGCTGCTCATGGATCATTCTCCAAAATAGACCATGTGCTCATTCATAGAACAGGTTTAAGTAAATATAAAGGGATTGAAGTTATCCCTTGTATACTGTCGGACCACAGTGCCCTGAAATTGGAGCTGAATAGCAAAGGAAAGCCCAGGATCTTCACAAACACATGGAAACTGAAAAACATTCTGCTGACCAAACAATGGGTCATAGAAGAAATTAGAGAAGAAATTGAGCAGTTCTTACAACTAAACGTTAACCCCAGGACAACATATAGAAATTTATGGGACACAATGAAAGCAGTTCTACGAGGAAAATTCATAGCAGTGAAAGTCTACATCCAGAAAACAGAGCAAGCTCAAATAAATAACTTAATGCTGCACCTCACGCAATGAGAAAGAGAGGAGCAAAAAAACCCCAAAGCCCTCACTAGGCAAGAAATTATAAGGATCAGGGCAGAAATTAATGCAATAGAATCCAAGAGAACGGTTCAAAAAATCAATGAATTCAAAAGTTGGTTCTTTGAGAGGATAAAAAAAAATCGATAAACCCTTGGCCAACCTCATTAAATAAAGGAAGGAAAAGGCTCATACCTATGCTATTAGGAATGAGAACGGAGAAATTACTACCGACCCAGAGGAAGTCCAGAGGATAATAAACACCTACTTTGAAAATTTATACTTTAATAAAATGGAAAATGTAGAAGAAATGGATAGATTTCTAGACACATATAAACTCCCAAAGCTGAATAAAGAAGATATAGAAATGTTAAATGCCCCAATAACAATCTGTGAAATTGAAAATGTAATTAAAAACTTGCCAACAAAGAAAAGCCCTGGACCTGACGGTTTTACTGCCGAATTCTATAAAACTTTTAAACACTTAGTGCCTCTACTTCTGAAACTCTTCAATGAAATCGAAAAGGAAGCAGTACTCCCAAACTCATTCCTGGAAGCAACCATTACCCTGATTCCAAAAGCAGAGAAAGACCCAACCAAAAAAGAGAACTACAGGCCAATATCTCTAATGAGTATCGATGCCAAAATCTTCAATAAGATCCTGGCAAACAGAATACAGAGAATTATAAAAAAGATTATACACCCTGACCAAATGGGATTCATCCCAGGGATGCAAGGATGGTTCAACATACGTAAATCAATCAATGTTATACACTGTATTAACAGACCTAAGGACGAAAATCATATACTCATCTCAATTGATGCAGAAAAAGGGTTGACAAAATATAACACCCATTTATGTTCAAAACTCTACAGAAGATCAGAATAGATGGTCTGTATCTCAAACTAATACAAGCTATCTATGAGAAACCTTCAGCCAGTATCATACTAAATGGTCAAAAATTGAAACCTTTCACACTAAGATCAGGAACAAGACAAGGGTGTCCTCTCTCACCACTTCTGTTCAATATAGTTCTGGAAATATTAGCCGTAGCAATTAGGCAAGAGAAAGAAATAAAAGGAATAAAGATTGGAAAAGAAGAAGTTAAATTGTCATCATTTGCTGACGACATGATACTCTATCTAGAGGATGCTAAAAACTCAATTAAAAAACTGCTGGACCTAATCACCAATTTTAGCCGTGTAGCTGGTTACAAGGTCAATGTGGAAAAATCAATAGCCTTTGTATACACAAACAGTAGACCCACTGAGATAGAAATTGGAGAGTCAGTCCCTTTCACAATAGCACCCACAAAAATAAAATACTTAGGAATCAATCTAACAAAGGAGGTGAAAGACCTCTACTCTGGAAACCGTAGCACTCTGAAAAAGGAGATAGAAGATGATATCAAAAAATGGAAAGACATACCTTGCTCCTGGGTAGGAAGAACCAATATTGTCAAAATGGCTATACTCCCAAAAACTACTCTACACATTCAACGCAATCCTGATTCAAATCCCAAAGCATATTTCACAGATCTAGAGAAAATATTCAAACTTTCATCTGGAACCACAAAAGACCTAGAATAGCCAAAGTAATTTTAAGCAACAGGGACATGGTGGGGGGTATCACAACTCCGAACCTGAAACTATACTATAAAGCCACTGTGATAAAGTGGTACCACTGCGTGGTACTGGCAAAGTAACAGATCCGAGGGTCAATGGAGTAGACTAGAAGACCCAGAAACTACTCCAGATACACTGAGCAACCTCTTCTTTGACAAAGGAGCCAAAAATCCTCAATGGAGGAAAGATAGCCTCTTTAACAAATGGTGCTGGAAAAACTGGGTTTTAACTTGCCAAAGGCTAAAACTAGATCTAACTCTTTCACTGTGTACCAAGCTAAAGTCAAAGTGGATAAGAGACCTAAATATTAAAACAGACACTCTAAACCTACTACAAAACAGATTAGGTAAAACTCTTGAAGACATTGGCTTAGGGAAAGGCATCATGAACAAAACTTCTATAGCACAGGAAATGGCTAAGGAAATCAACAAATGGGACCTCATTCTTTTAAAAAACTTCTGCACAGCAAAGGAAACCACCAACAGTGCAAAAAGGCAACCAACAATGTGGGAAAAAATCTTTACCAGCTGTTCCTCAGATAAAGGGCTACTATCTAGAATATATAAAGAGCTCAAAAAAATCAGTCCACCCAAATTTAATGACCCAATTCAAAAATGGGCATCTGAAATGAACAGATATTTTTCAGAGGAAGAAGTAAGAGCAGCTAAGAAGCATATGAAGAAATGCTCAACATCATTAGTCATTCGAGAGATGCAAATGAAAACAACTTTGGGATTTCATCTCATTCTACATAGAATGGCTGCCATTTCAGAATCAGCCAACAGCAAATGTTGGTGAGGCTGTGGAGAAGAAGGAACCCTTCTGCACTGTTCGTGGGACTGTAGACTCCTACAACCCTCTGTGGAGATCAGTTTGGAGAATCCTCAAAAAGCTAGGATTGACGATCTCATTTGATTCGGCCATTGTCCTGCTCAGTATATACACACAAGAATTAAAAGACTCATATCACAGTGACATATGTGCACCCATGTTTATAGCAGCCCAATTTGTGATTGCTACATCTTGCAAACAACCCAAGTGTCCATCCACTGGAGACTGGATAAAAAAGCTGTGGTTCTTCTACAGAATGGAGTACTACTCTGCCATAAAAAATGATAAGTTTGAATCATTTCTACTTAAATGGACATACCTTGAGGATATCCTCATAAGTGAAATAAATAGGTCACCGATAGGTACATATCGCATCTCTTCTCTGGTATGAGAAAATGAAGATGTAAATGAGTCTTAGCATTGTATGTTATATATTGTGAAATAGAAAATGCTCAATGTAAAATAAGGTGAAAGGGGACAATGTTGAGATTGTAACAAAAAAGTAAGGAAACAAATTTTATGTATATGGGGGGGTGGTAGGGTGGGTAGGGCTATGGGAAAAAAATGAGAATTAAGTTGTGTCTTATACTGGTACAAATCCCCATTATGGAGTG
>PVIR01045037.1:0-10914 GCA_004026965.1 Petromus typicus
GAGAGACTGGCTGCCATGTAAACCTTCAAGGCTAACCCATCTGCCGCCAGAGTGTGGGTTGCCCCATCAGATTCCACTGGACTTGGTGGATTTTTTGCTTGATAATAGTTTTATCCTTTTTTAAGTACAAGGAACACTGACTAAAACTTAGGTTTTAATTACAAAAATTTTAATTCTCATAATTCATTTTTCAACATAATTTAAACTTGAAATTCTAGAAACCAGATGGTTTTGAATTAAATGTAAGGAAGAGTGCTTTTATTTATTTAGGCAGTACTGGGGATCAGCACAAGGACAGCATGCACATGACACAAGAGATATTAGCATCCTAGTAGGGTATATGCTAATATTCTCTGGATTAGACTTGACTTCATTTGCTACTTTTTCCTGCTTAGCACTCACTGACCAAGGATGCTGTATGAATCACTTCATAAACGTTTTTTGGAGGGGTAAAAGCTGGGACAGCTGTTCCCAAGAGCTGTGAGTGACCCTTGCCCTGTGTGCGGTTACCCACTGTGAACCCTAACCATTAGGAACCACTGATATGGTGCAGGAGGATTGCTGAGTTCAGTGCTGAGTTCAGGATCAGCCTGAACTACAAAGTGAGACCATGTCCCCGCCAAAAAAACTTATTTTATTAACAGTGTAGCTAACGACACAGATGTGGTTTCTAACAAGCTTTGTTAAGTGTGTTAATACTAAATTTACTATTTAATTGATTCATGCACCTTTTGAAATTTTCTTAAAATTATAGCATTACCAAATCTTAAATATTATCCTGAAGAAATGGCTTTTCATTTTGTCATTCTGAAGGATAAAGAATTAAGCAAGAGTCTGACTGGCATGGACTGTGTCCATGTTGGTAGGAATGTAAACTAGTATGTATTCTGTGGAAAATCAGTATGGAGATTCCGTGGATTCTCATTAATATTTCCTGCCTTAAACCATCCTGTTTAAATAAAGGTTTTAAAATATTTAGAGGTCTCTACTAGGATATTCAAGAATTTGACTTGTCTTTTGGTTTCCCATAACTCTTCAGTTCTGTAATATCACTGTGGAGACTTTAGTTCCCACGCTGTGCTTCCTCATCAAAACTCTGCTTACTAAGAGCTACATTTCAAAGAAGTGAAACAGCAGCCAGTTTCAAGTGATGGAATGAAATGAAGAGGCTAATTTAGATCATAAGATAAAACTGGAATTAACTGAAATTATGGAGTTTGTGCATAATTATTAAATCCAGAACACATAACTTTGGGTTATTTCATATCTTTTGTTGTCTGTCAGAGTTGACCATGTATTCTTAGTTCTGTGTTCTAAAATTTAGATGCAGTTATATAAAATTTAAACTGGCACTGTAGGGTCAGAAAAAAAGGATTTTGAAAGTGTTAAATGTTAGGAAGTGCAGAAAGTATTATTTAAGGAGATTGATTAGATAATTATGAAATGTCTGCTTATGTAAAAGTTTAAGAACTTCATATGAAAAATTAGAAGACAGAATCAAAACCTTTTACTTGAAGAGAATAGAGTAGGAGCCATCTATTAAGGGGTAAATGAAATGCAAAATTTAATTTTTATAGTACGAAAACCTTAGTTGGGCATGGTGGTCCACACCTGTAATTGGTGCATTCTGGGAGACTTGACATAGGAAGAGGTCAAGTGTCACCCCAGCTAGGGCAACTTAGTGAATTCATAAGATGCCATCTCAAAAACAAAATTTTTATGGCTGGGAATTTAGCTCAGTGTGAAGGCCCTGGGTTCAATTCCAAGTACTGAAGAGAAAAATTGCTTGTAAATTTGTAGTTCAGTTTTGTAGTACTGAAGATAAAATATTCAGGACTTTATTTCTCATGGCTTCCTGGAGGTGGCAGTAGAATACATACAGAAATTAAAACTGGATTTAGGATTTAGTTTTATAGATATAGTATTATTTAAGACAATAGTATTTATTTTTTAATGTACACTTTTCAGAAGTAGGATACATTTTAAGTTAAAAATATATAAATTTAACTCGCTATCCATTCATGATCCAGAAAGTAGATCATTTTATCAATGACTTTTTTCCTATTCTACAATAAATATCCTTGAAACAAATTTAAACACCTAAACCTTCACATTTTTTAGCTCTTACTTGCTCTGAAGTTATGAGGCTAAATCATAGATTTCCATTGACTACAAAGTTACAGTGAAATGATTTGTAATATGAAATTATCCTAGTCAGTTTGCAGCTTTTTAAATTCCAAAAGCCTGGTAGTTGCTAAAACAGCAGCTTGTTAAAACCAAAATCATGGGCACTACCCATTCTGCAGTCTGCTGAAATCACAAGGTGATCTACCTGCACAGAGATGTTTAGGAGTCCCTACTTCAGTGCCAGGCAGAACTCAATATGTGTTCCATTGATTCACATGCCAATAATAGAAATGTTACGTATTTGAATTGTTTTTAGCCACCATCATTGTGCCAAAGCCACTAAGTTAGCCACTTCACAGAAATCAGGAATTCTGAAACATGGATGGAATGTTTCCAGTTCTCTCTATAACTGTCAGTATCTTAGTATAATTTCAAATGTGCTAGTTAGATATATCACTCTGAGTAAGTTCCTTAAATCATATATTTGTTCCTCTGCAGCAGAAAATGGATTGTTCTGTTAAAGGTAGAATTTTTGATAGTCATAGCTCAATAGTAGAGCACTTGCCTAGCATGCACAAAACCCTGGTTTCATCCCCCAGGCTACAAAAGAAAGAAAGAGTAAAGTAGAATTTTCTTGGACAAACATGGGATAACATGAGCACAGTGAATGTATAACTAACGTTATTTCCCCAATATGCCTTCTTGACATATTCTCCTTTAGACTAGTGACAAATATTTCACTGAGTGTAATGTCCTGACCAGTGAAGACCAAATGGATAATTTGTCAGATACTACTTGGTGTTTGGAATAAAGCCTTTTATATTAACAAAAATAGTAACATCCACAGGTGTTAATGTATTTTGAGTGTTTATTCATTCATAGAATGAAAGCCAGCTGGTCAGAGTATTTGAGCCTGAATAAGACAGTAAGAGTTTCTTACCTTTCTTATCTTCTTGAGAATTATCAGTACACATTATAGTCTTTGCTTCCCAACATGTAGCTTTGAACATTTGGACAGTCTTGTATGATAAGCTGTGTTCGGAGGATTCCGGGTCAGTCACATTTCTTGGTAGAAATAAAGTACATGCACATGCAGAGAGGTATGTTAATTTGTTTAGGGGGACAGGGAAGGTCCTGAGGGATCTCTTGTATTCCTCCACTTCTTGTCCAGATGTGCCCAGAGTTCTTGAATCTACCAGGTTCAAATATAGGATTCTTTCTGTCTCCATCCTACTCTATATGAAAGGATGAAATAAGATTACCTGAAAGCATTTTGGAAGCCGCAAATCTATGTAGGCAAATGTATTTGGTATTCATTGTAAATTAATAGAGCTTTGAATAAGTGTAATCTTGCATTGCAGCAATTTCCGGTTTATGTACTACCCAAAGTGGAATATCAGGCTTGTTATGGAGTGGAAGCTTTGACTGAAAGTGAACTTTGTCGCTTGTGGACTGAAAGTTTATTGCATTCTAACTGCTCATTTTATGTTGGTAAGTTAAACAAGAGCCTTTGTTCTCTGTTTTAATTTCCTTGCTAAAACATACATTTGAATTCAACTGTAAATACTTCCATTCTGTAGTTCTTTCAGTTTTGATTGTGCTAACTTTTTATTACACGCTATCCTACTGGAGAATTAAATGTCCAAGTGTAGTTAGTGATATAGATGTTCCATTATTCCCTCTTATTCCAGTATTCTTTAGCTGTACCAAGTATTAACATAAACTTTTATTTCACAAATACTTATTTTGAGGCCAGGGATTTAGCTCAGTGGCTCCAGCACCTGCCTTGCAATCTCAAGGTCCCTGATGCGATTCCTGGTAACCACATACCACAGTGCCAGGCGTGGTGGCTCACACCTGTAATCCCAGCACTCTGGAGGCAGAGGCAGAGGGATTGTGAATTCAAGGCTGAGTTCAGGATCAGCCTGAACTACAAAGTGAGACCATGCTTCAAAAAAAAAAAAAAAATTACTTTGTTTAACAGTGTCGCTAACAACTCAGATGTGGTTTCTAACAAACTTTGTTAAGTGTATTAATACTAAATTTACTATTTAATTGATTCATGTACCTTTTGAAATTTTCTTAAAATTATAACATCATCAAACTCTTAAATATTATCCTGAAGAAATGGCATTTCATTTAATCGTTTTAGAGGATAAAGAATTAGGCAAGAGTCTGACCGGCATGGGCTGTGTTCATTTACAGTTAATATACCTCCTTACTGAGAGCACTTCCTAACCATTATTCCCATTGTGCACTCCCGCTGGGATGCCTGATTACGTACTTCTCAGTTCATCTCAGCTGCCACTCCGTGTCATCTTGTCCTTCCTTCTTCACTCAGTGCATTGTCTTTTATGTCCCTCATCACATGTTACTTTCTACTCTATTGTTCTTCTTTCCACCTGTCCCTGTTTTCCATTAGTCAATAGCAGGATACTACTTTGCATTTTATACTGTGTAGCATAATGCCTAGTATTAATTATTACTGTGTATTTTTATTGTCTAGTCTGAAAACAGTTATTCACATGACACTCTGCCCCATTTAGGTTAATCCATGTTTTGCCTGTATCTTGCTTTTGTATTTTATGAGAAAAAATCGTTTATGAAACGATTAGCTCTGTCTACACAGGAAGGAAGTGGCGCAGAGTATTTCTTGGGGGTACACTTGCCCTCACCTCCTGTCACACACCCTGCGGGACATTCATGCAGTAAATTTTTGATTGATAACCAGGATTTTATTGTTCCTCCAAACACCTAACACTATGGAGCTGTAAGCTGCCTGAAAGTAGTTACCAGCCATATCTACTGCAGAAAAGACCCAAACAAGCTCCTCAGAGAACTCCCTTAAAGCACTCACTGACCAAAGATGCTGTGTGAATCACTTCATCACCGCTCTTTGGAGGGGCGAGGGCTGGGAGAGCTGGTCCCAAGAGCTCTTAGTAACCCTTGCCTAGTGTGTGGGTTACCCACTGCAAATCCTAACCATTCGGAACCACTGATGTGGTGCATTTTATAGAAGGTACAGTGAGTGTTTCAGTTTGAAAAATACAGTTGTAAAAACACATTGTCGTTGATCCCCCCTCAAGATACTGGCTGTTAGATGCAACTGTGTGGTGAAAACATATTATATATTGTTTACCTGAGGCTTTTGGGTGTTTTGTTTTTCTGTGGGTATGTAAATGTGAGAGTAGCTTGGTTTGTGTTTGTCTGCTCTGTTTTGGTGCTGAGGATTGAACCCAGAGTAGCCACTAACCTATGGCTCTTCCCTAGGAGAGGACTTTTAGAACATTTTTTTAAAACTTTTTAAACTTTTTAGACTTTTTAAACACCTTTTAAAACACTGTTTTAGAGGCATCTGTAGTCCTGTGTTATTTTGATTTTTTAGCATGCTAGTAAGAAAATCACTGCAGGGCCAGGGATTTAGCTCAGTGGTTCTGGCGCCTGTCTTGGAAGTGCAAGGTCCCCCGTTCGATCCCCAGTAACCACATACAATACTGGGCGTGGAGACTTAGACGCAGCAGCAATCAGTACCACATACCACATTGCCGGGCATGGTGGCTCACGCCTGTAATCCCACCACTTGGGAAGCAGAGGCAGGGGGATTGCCTGCTGTGAGTTTGAGGCTGAGCTCAGGGCCAGCCTGAACTACAAAGCGAGACCCTGTCTCAAAAAAAGAAAAAGAAAAAGAAAATCACTGCAGGGCTTGTTAAATTGTAGGTGCAGACACTGACGCTGTAGGCCTAGATTAGGACCTAGCACTTTGCCTTTCTGCCACATCCTCCTAGGAACTTCAAGTACCAATATCCTCATGTGGTGCTGATGCTTCTTGTCCGGGGACTATGTTTTGAGAAACACTTTTATGGTTCACAATGTCTCTCTCAGGTAGAATAAACATACTTGTTTGTTTGTTTGTTTGTTTTGCTTTGGTATACTATACTATAAACAGGTGCCCCTCTTTGCCTTGAGGACAGTACCTTTTTATTCTCTTGCCCTGTAAGAAACTTAAATTTATTCCTTTTAGAACATTTCCAGAGTGGTCTCATCAGAGCTTCTGCCTCCACCCATTCATTCTGAGCTACATATTAATTCCATAGAATTGTTATACAAGCCATCCCCTCTTGGCAGTTTTTGTAAGCATAAATGTCTGTTTTTCCTGAGCATTAGCAGTGAGTAAATGCAGAGGGCCTTCACTGTTGGCTCTTCTGTGTGCTTATATCTACCGAGATTACAGATGCACAGTGTGATCTGCTTCTGTCTGAGTCCTTCCTAAGTTTGATTACTGTGCACTGTTGCTGAGTTCAAGCTCAGAAAGCCATCTGTACAATTGGGTGACTTCCTGGTCTTCAGTAATAAAACCCTGTGATATTTTAGAAAAGAGATCATTAAGAGAAGGAATTAGCCAACAAAAAGTAAAGTAAAATGAAGAAACAGAAAGTAATACTGCCAGAGAAAAAATATCTTGACAGTAAGAATGCTGTCAGATCTCTGTTGAAGAGAGTCTAGATTTGCTGCCAGAGGAACTTGGTGAAGCCTCCCTTACTGACGAAATGAGGAAAAGAGTTGTGACATGAAAGGTGAAGAAATGGCACCAGCATAAGATTTTCCATTAAAGGAATGCATGGAGGTATTTCATGAAAGCCCACTGAACATAATGTTGGAAGCTGATCCTGTGCTAGAAAGGAGTACAAAAATTCACTGAGGTAGAGAAAAGATGGTTGCTTCCTTTGATGAGTTCTGTAAGCAGACAAAATAACCCTGTTCTAAGTACTCTTGATAAAAACTTTCCACCCTCTGTATCTTTAATGTTTTAATTACAACGACTGACATGCCCAGCCCAAAGCCCACATGTAGCCGTGAAAAACTAACAGTTCAGTGGGAACAACATGTTCAGATGTTCCGTGTACTTAGGCCTTTGTGGCCAAAAAGTGCAGCGGTGACTATTTCAACCCGCCTCCCCATGTGTGGGCTGTGAAGACAGGTCTATACTGCTATCAAGGCAATATGTAAATATTCTCATTTTATTGTTAAACTTGGACTTTGTGTTATTTCATAAAATAGTTAAAATATTAAAAAAATAAACTGACATGGTTGCACGTGCCTGTCATCACAGTAGTCAGGAGATGGAGATCGATCACAAGTTGATGGTCAGCCTGGATTACATAATAAGACCCTGACCAAAAACAGAAGGGAGAAGGGAGGGAAAAGAGAAGAAAGTTTGTCAATTGTATACATTTAGTGTATTATATATTCTACCTGAGGCCCAAGATAATTCCTTTACATTCAGTTTAGGTGAAGCAAGATAAAAGGTGAGTACACCCATGACACCAAATAACTACTTTACTATTTTTTCATTTCCCTGTACTTTTGTAGTTAATGGAGAATTTATAATGATTTGACAAAATATTTAAAGGTAGTAGAGTAATTGTGAGTTTTCTGTAAATTACTGAACATGCTTGCATGGTTTCAACCTATACAATCATGTTTGTGCACTGTGTGGAAAGCAGGAGCTTTTCTACATGTATGTATATATTTGTGAATATGTGTGTACTAAAGGCTTCATTTGTACTGTGTAACTCACTCCCTTCCAACTTTGACACATGAAAAATACTTGTGCAATATACTGCAATATACAGAGATTTTTTGTGTGTCCTAAGGCCATGACCAGGAAGCTTTTCTACCCAGAGCATCACTCAGCTGCCCCACAGGCCAAGGAGATAAATATCTCAAGCCGAGGTATAATTGGCATGAAGGCCCACAGGTCAGGCATCTCCAATAATCTCTTTGAGGCAGGAAGGCGCTCCTGGCATTTAGCATGGTGTCTCTGGATGGTTATTTTTTTACAGACCATTTTTGATGGGTACAGTACTATAATAAACTCTTTCATTGAATTGCTTTTATAAGCAGAGAGCTGATAGACTCCTCAAAGGCTTATTTAGTAAGCATCTAAAAATGTACTGTACTTAATACCTTTCTATGGTTATTAAGCCATTAAAATATCTTTGTTATTAGATATGTCATTGTATAATGAGTGTTAGCAATGCAGAGGTGAAATTAAAAGTTAGTATAAGAAATAACAAGTAGGTGTGGGAACAAATGGGTTTGTTGTCTTAGAAGAAGGCATTTGTTAAAAATGTTTCTAATTAAATTCATTGAGCATAAAGCAAATGAAATTAAACTGGGTAGATATGAAAATGAGGTATTAAATTATGTACGTTTTCATTGGCCCCAGTGATTGATACTAGTTTTTCAGGTAATTTGTTTTGTCAACCAGATATTAAAAGTTTAAAAATGAATTTAAAACAGTACTATTTTCAGCATTGGTGAGTGATACCCTTGGTATTTTACCATAATACAAGAGCATGGTTTGGGGATGACTTGGTTTTGGAACTCACGACTGACTATCTTGTTGCCTCTCTTCATTGGTACACTATGCTACACAGCATCGGTGTGTTTTGTTTTTCAGCCTGTTTGTTTTCAAATATGCATATTATTTTTTAAAATATAAGTGTTGTTTTAAGAATGTGCTGTTTCTGTTCTTTAAAATTATGCATCCACATCAGGCTTATAATAAAATATGACTGAGCAGACTGCTTTAAGCATGAGAAGTCTTGTTGTGTGTTTTAACTAAAAATAATAGGCCGAGGGCTATACACTTAGCCCAGTGGTCTTGCACCTACTTCACAAGCACAAGGGCCCTATTTCCATCCCTGGCACTGCAAATAATAATAATAATAATTAGCCATACTTATAACCTAATTTTTATTGTAAGAACCATGTTTGTCTTAGGTCTTGAGCGTGCCTGGTCTGTACATTGACTTGTTTTTTAGTTTTTTGAGACTGAATCTCACTTTGGTGCTGAGCTCAGCCTCAGACTCAGCAATCCTCCTGCCTCTGCTTCCCAAGTGCTGGGATTACAGGTGTGGGCCACGCCCAACGCCCAGTCCCAGCATTGGAGTATGTGGTTACCATGTTTCCCTTTTTAAAAGTGTGCATAACTCTCAGTAAGTAGCTCAGTGGTAGAGCACTTGCCTGGTATGAACATGGTCCTGAATTCAATCCCCACCTCCACAATAAAATATAAATAAAAACAAAGAATTTAAATGAACTCCATAGAAATGCAACACTTCTAAAAATTGGAAACACTGATGCTTAAACAGCTATGATTCTTAAATTGTAGGACTCAATGTTACTTTTTGTGTGTGGACATATGTGAACTTTTCTACATCGAGAAGATATTTTAGAATGAATCATGTTTCTTTTATAAGTTCAATTTATTTTAAGATACAGCTTTGTTTGAAAGACTTAATATTGTCCTTTTAGAATATAAAATTCCTTTACAGTTATTAAAGTTTGATGAAAAATGTCTTTAAGGAGACTAAATAACTGGATGGAATTTTGTTTTTTAAACACTGTGCTTGCTTTTTTTAAAGTTTGATATTTTATTTCAGGACATATTGATGCATTTACTTCAAAGCTTTTCCTCCTAGAAGAAATAACCTCCGAAGAATTAAAAGACAAGCTTTCAGCACTCAAGTAAGAAAGTTTGCTTTGTGTTGGGAATTGAAAATCTTGTTAATCTAATCACTAATTTTTCTTTATATTTAAATATTTGTTAAACTTAAAGAATTTACTTTTAATATTTTTGATCGTCTCATACATCAAGGTTTCCCCAGACCCAGCTTGCCATCCACCCCTGTGAACTGTCCCCATTTCCAAACTGAATATAATGCTAACATTGCCCGTCTTTCTACTTAACACAAAGCAAACCAGAGCCAGAGAGCAGCTACCACCTTGACATGCACTAGACACACATTCTGCGCCTGTGCAGAGCGGAGGCCGGGACAGTTGTAGATCTTAGCTCCTCAGCATTGAGCGTACTGATTTAGACAATTTGGCCTAAGCATTTTTGTACATCAGAACTAAATGAATTTATTGTACTCAAACTCAGGGAAAGACAGTTTATGAATATTAAGAATATTATCTCACTTGTGCCTCACAGCTCCTTGTGAAATGCTGGTGGAAGTGTCATTTCAGTTTTCTGTATGAGGAATCTGAGACATTGTAGAGACTCACCCCAGACAAGAGAGCTGAGCTCGTGTCAGAACAGTCTTGGTAGTTAAAAGTGCTTGATTTACTGCTGAAGGCGAGAGGTTGTCCTTGTCCTAGCTGTGTTATTTCCATTTTTGAGATGTGACAGCTGTTTAATGTCTCCAATTCAAACTTGAACTCTCTGCCCATACTCTGCTGCTGCTGCTCTGGGTGGTGACCTTTCCTTACATGGGTGAATAGAAACATTCTTCCATACCTTGCTCAGTGTTGGCCTCAATTCTCTCAATGAAAATTATTTTTTAAATGAGAAATAATAAAGGGAATAAGTCTAGGTCTAGAAGAAAAACTAAAGAGGTATTTAGAGCACTTCTTTTTCCCATTAGTCTGTCCCCTGGCACTGGGTCCTCCACTGCCATCACATGTTGACCTTTTATGTATCCTTTATGTCATGTCGTCACTGCTCCTCTGCTCATTTCTGTTTATTAATGAGGATATTTCTTTTGCTGTGATCCCATAATTACTAAAGATTAAGGTGTTTTACCCTCAGTGGAGGAAGGATAGCCTCTTTAACAAATGGTGCTGGAAAAACTGGACTTTAACCTGCCAAAGACTAAAGCTAGACATAGCTCTTTCACCGTGTACTAAAATAAAATCAAAATGGATTAGGGACCTAAATATTAAATCAGACACACTAAACCTGCTACAAAACAGGTTAGGTAAAACTCTTGAAGACATTGG
>PVIR01045038.1:0-10916 GCA_004026965.1 Petromus typicus
TCAGATTTATTTTTTAAAAGGAAAAATGAATGGCCAATAAACTTATTAAAATAATTAATTTCACTACTCATTAAACAAATGAAATTAAAAGGAAAAATAAGATACTATTGGTTATAGACTAAATGTGACCCTACTCAAACTTCCCCCTTCATAACACTGGGGATTGAACCAAGTATCTTGACACTGATCTATGTCCCCAGCACCCCCCACTCTGTGTCTGTCTGTCTGTCTCTCTCTTTTTCATTGTGAGACAGGATCTCACTAAATACACAAGTTTCTTAGACTGAGTTTTAAACTTGTGGTCCTCTTCCCTCAGCCTCTCATACTGCTGACATTCTGAATATGTATGTCCATGCCCAGTGTCTACCTCCAAATTCTTATTTGAAGCCCTTATCCACCAATGAATGATATCTGGAGATAGGGCCTTTAGGAGATATTTAGGGTTAGCTGAAGTCATGGGGAGTAGGTCCTTTTAAGAAGACATGACACATCTTAGGCTGTTATCTCTTTACTCTGATAAAGAGGAAATTATTTGAGCATACTTTTTTACCCCCTGGTACTGGGAATTGAACTTGGGCCCTTGTGCTTCCTAGGTAGCCATGGTACCACTTGAGCTAAATCCCTGACCCCTATTTGAACATACTTTGAAATGATATGTGCCAACAAACCAAGAGAAATGAACTCAGAATGAAAGATACCTTGGATTTTTTTTCTCTAGAACTTTGAATAATAAATTACTGCTGTTTTACTTACCCAGTCTATGGTACACTTGGCTATCTGTATTGGCAGGTTCTATATTCAGGGATTTAGCTAACAGCAGGTTAAAGATATTCAGAGAGAAAATTGTGTCAGTACTGAATGCGTTTAGACTTTTTTCTCATATCATTATTCCTTAAGCAATATAGTACAACTATTTATGTAACATTTTACATTGTTGTATTTTATTTATTTATTTTTTGTTCTGGAGATTGAACTCAGGGCCTTGTGCTTGCAAGGCAGGCATGGTGCAACTGAACTAAATCTCTGGCCTGTACATTGTTTTAAATACTGAGAGTCAGATAGAATTTTGTTTGATTGAATACAAATAATATATAATTTTATTTCAGAAACTTGACCATCTTTAGAGTTTGGTATCCACCTGGTATCCTGGAACCAATCTCACTCTCCCTCTTCATAGATCTGAGGAACCATTTTTGTTATAGCAGCTTGTATAGACAGAAACATTTTCAATTATTAATGTTGGCAGTGTACCTCTTAATAGATATGAATCAATTTGGTTAAGTTTAACAGATGGTATTATAATGACTTCTTCTATTCTTCTATTCAGGAATATTAATGTTTGGCCATCTCCCAGTGTGGAATGACAGTAAAGATGGTGGTGATTCCCAGGGCTAGTGCAAATGGAGGAAATATGTGCTTTCAAGTACAGTTAGAGGTTGAAGTTAATGTAATCATTTTAAATAATTGTTAGATATCAAACACAAAATGTATATAGTCTTTGACGCAGATAATCCTATTTAGTAGGAATTTATCCAAAAGAAACAATAGGAAAAGTTAGCAATTTTTAAGGAACTAGAAATAATCTTAAATAATGAATTGATTTGGTTATGATATATTCATTGCATCCAGCCATTGACTATTCTGGAAAGGTGCGCATGATGTATTATTGAGTGAAAAAGGCAAGTTACAGAACTACATTAATAGCAGTTAGATTTAGACTTAGAAAATCATGAATAACCACACTTTGGAGGCTAAGCTTGGAGGATAGACTTCAGGAACTGACTCATAGATCGTTGGTTTAGGTTACCATGTCTCACAAACTGTATCAACTGATTTCATTCTCCTATCATCTGATTCAGATTTCCTGGAAAGAGTATATGAGTGACCTAGTTTGGATACCATGTCTTCACTGTTGGGTTGCTCTGTGTGTGTGTTTCCACATTTAGTATTGCTCTTAATTGCCATTCTCACAAAGACCTTATAGCATAAGGGAGAGTATCAGTGTGTAGTTCACACTGGCCTTGGGTTCGCTATGTAGCCCATGCAGGCTTTGAACTTGTAATCTTCCTGCCTCAGCCTCCCGAGCTCAGAGATTACAGGTGCGTGCCACCAGCTTGGCTCAGATAGTTTGAGATGTTTTACCTAGAGAAAGAGGAAGACATTCTTGGAGGACAAAGGAATAGATATTTGATATCTGTTTAGTGAAAATTAAATACATTCTTTGCTCAGAAATATTCAGTTAATTCCATCTCTAAAAGTTACAGCCAACAGATAAACTTACGATTTCTTTTCTCTTTAAGCTTCCATTTAACACATTAGGATTTATACCAGTATATAAACAAGAAGTTTGTTGCTTTCATAGAATACACTTGGTCAAAACTAAGGTTTTGATTATTTGTGGATTTGAAAAATTATGCTATTTTCCCCTTTAACTGTGGTTAATTCAAAACCAAATGTTTCTCTGATGTCAGTAAATAAGAATAGCAATCTTGGTACTTAAGTGGTGTAAAAGATACTCACCGTCGAGAAAGAGAATTTTAAGATTAGAATTAAAGCTTATTTATGCAAAGACTTAATAGTATAATATGTTATAGAGTAGAGAATTCTGTAGGTGTGTAGAGGGGCTGTGTAGATAACAGATTTATTTGTACATCTCTCTGACTGTTGTGGGCTTTAATCAAAAGCACAAATAGAGCCCAAATGGATGTTAACAAGCTTTGAAAAATATAACACGCACTATAATATAAAGTATGTCTCATTTAAAAAAATGTTCAGCTGGAGATGATGATATACACTTGGAATCCTAGTACTTGGCCAGCTGAGGGAGGAAGATCACAGGTTCAAGGTCAGTCTGGGATACCTAGGCCATTGTAGACTAAACAAGACCCAGAAAGAAAGGGAAAAAAAAGTTGAATATTCAACTTATTCCATAATGAATGTAAAGGACTTAGAACACATGTGAGTTATTATGTTATTATGCTTATTGTGTTATTTACTTTTCTCAGGTTTTTGAGACCAAATACTCAACACCCAAAGTTAGAAGGTTTATTTGGTTTATAGTTCATAGAGGTTTCAGTCCATAAACTGTTGGCTCCAAGGCAGGCCAGACAAACAGGCATGACAGAGCAGGAACAACATGGCATGCACAAGACACGAGGTAACGAGAGGGATTTTACAGCATTTTTCTGCCTCTTTATTTAGTCTGTTGGGGACCTGGGTGGTTCCAAACTAATCACTGACTGTAGTGGTTTAGTAATCACGAACCCTTAATCCCAGTATCACACATTCCAGATTCAACTACTTCATCCACATGAGGCTTTTTTTGGGGTGGGGGACATTAAACACAAACCATAATAATGATTTTTGCTACTTCTTTTAGTAATTTTAATACTAGCGCATCTTTTCCCAGCTTGAAATGGGTATGTTAAAGCCACTTGGGCTAAAATTTTTGGAATTTCAGATCTATTAGTGTCTGAATTTGGCCTTTTAAGTGAATTTTTGTTTTGTTTCGTTTTATTTTGAGACAGTATTTTGCTAAATTGCCCACACTGGGCTTGAAATTGCAATCCTTCTGATTCAGTCATCCACGGTGCTGGAATTATAGGTGTATGCCTCTACACCTAGCTTCAGTAAATAATTTTATGGAAAAGTGTCAGCCTTTGCTTTTATAGCTCAGCTGTTGATCTGTCTAGTTGGATCACTAGTTTCAAAAGGTGATTTTCTGTTAGCTTTCAAAAACTATTGCTCAGTATTTTCAAATTCCACTCAAAAGTTTTATTAACATCTTACTGGGTTCAGAATTTCTTTATCCTATTAGATATGTTTTTTTCCATTTTCCCTCCAATAACTAATGGAAGATTAAACGTTTGAGGCATTTACTTCTCTAATTTTTGTACGACTTTTCAGTCTTTGGAAAAGTAAGTCTTGTGTAGAAAATGCTTTCAGAGTCTTGTCCTTCTCCACTGTCATTGGCTACTAATGGTATATTTTACCTTCTTTTGGAAACATGTTCTGTCTGACAATGGTAGTAAAATAGTCATGGCAGATGTCCTTAGGTGAATAGTCAGTCGGCTGAGCTGTTAGGGCCAGGATAATTTTAGTATTCATGAAAAGTTGATTAGCAGTGATGTTACCATATACCAAGGATATTCAGGGTTACCGTCACATATGATCAGTTTCTTAAACTACAGACAACTCTCTAGTCACAATAGCAGACGGACAGATGCATCTGCAGTGACTAGAATATCAGAGACTGCCTCTTAAGAAGTTAATTAGGCTTATATTCTGTTCACTTAGAACTTTAATCAACCAAAACTGACATTTTAGGTGGCCAGAGTTACTGTTTAGAATTGTTAGTAGTCAAGATAATTTAATGGCATATTCACATTTATTAAATTATTTAAGAATGTCTTCAGAAAGTAATGCTTATATTTAATGTATTGGGCAAAAATGATTAAAGGAGGTTTTATTATGAGGAGTGTCAGCTCTATGATAGGCCATACTTTCCAGCCCTCACAAATAATTTCATCCTTTTGCATTTTTGTTACTGTCTCTTTCCATGAAGTAAGAAGCTCTGTGTTTCATATGTAGAAATGTAATAAATTAATCCTACAATACTGAAATGCCTGGAATAAAAACAACTCTTCATAAAAGATGGAAAGCTCAGCAGTTTGGTTATCTAATTTTTAATATTGTGACAGAAGTGAGGGTGAAAATGGCACACAGATTATTGTCTCCTTACCCCATTTAGATTCTGAGTACCTTGAGACTACACTAAGTAGTTTTGGATTGCCCCGAATCTATCCATTGCATTTACTGGAGCTTCAACTTCTAACCTTTTTCAGTTTATTGTATCCTATTTTGTCTGATATTTAAAAAAGATCTTCTTCCTCGTGAATCTAGAAATTCTAACAGCCAGATCTCTGTTATTAGTGGAGACCACCGTGCTATGTGAAGTCCACAAATTGTCACTATAATTCAGTTTAACCACATCAGTCTTTAGTTTTAACTAATGACTATCAGACCTTTCTGGACCATTAACAAGCTGCGCAATTACATTGCTATGTATACATTTCAATTTTTTGATTAAAAAGTTTTGAAGAATTTTGTGACAGTACAAAAAGTAGTCAATCAGATGAGATTTGTATCTTGTCTTAGTTACTTTCTTGTCGCTGGACACTAAATGGACGGTCATATTTTAAAGAGTCATATTTTATTTTTGGCTCACCATTTGTAGAGATTTTAATCCGTAGTTGGCTGGTTCCAAGGAAAGGTGGCATAGCAGTGGGTTCTCACAGAGGAGGCTTGCTTATGGCATGGCAGACAGGAAGCTGCAAGGGATCAAGGGAAGAAGAATACATATATCCTTCGCGGCTATGCTCCCAGTTCTTACCTTTTCCTAGCAGGCTTCACCATCCAACTTCACAACCAGATAGTCCAGTGATGAGTATTACATACCTATGATCCAGAACCCTCCCCAAATCCCTACCTATGACTGCATGAAACTTTGGGGATGGAACACCTGGGTATAAACTATAATATATCTTATGTGTATTTTTGTGCAAGAAATGTGAAAAAGAAATATATTCATTATAATGAATGTAGAAGTAGTAATGATTATGAGGTGCTTCAAAATCAACTTTGTATAAATTTAGTATGAAAGCTTAAGATAGAACAGTCTCAAGATTGACCACATGGTTGAGAAATAGTATGACTGTTGTTAATCATCAGAACTTGAGTTTCATACTGTGTTGTTGTTGTTTTTCATCCTCTTGGCTTTCTTGTGTTTTGCAAATAACTGGCTGACTGATGATTGTATAAATGGAATCCTCTTGGCGTCTTGTACCCATGTTTAGATGTTGAAGTTCTTTTTTCTACATGTGACACAGAAAGATGGCATGTGCTTGGCTTTAGGGAATTGATATGTTTCTCTGGTGTATATAAGACAGCCAAGACTTGTGTGAAGTAGGGCAGGGACTGTCAGGTGAATGATACCACTAATCTCTGGAGGTCAATTTGAGTCAATTTATTCAACCTTTTAATTTTAGTCAGTTATTGTTAGTGACTAGCAAAATTGGTTTGAGTTGGACCTCCTTGGGTGTTAATAAGCAGTCAAGTGCTCCCAAGGTGAGGTGTCTGAAGAAGGAGTCATGCTGTGGGAATGTCATCTCATTCACAAATTAAAGCATGAATGAGCTCCTAGATGCTAAGCTTTAGTTCAGTTCGTTTCTCTCCATTTTGTGTCTACCTGGCCATGAGTACCATCTGTTACTACTTAAAAGTTATTTTAAGAAGCTAACTCTTTCAGCTAACTGTACCTTTAGTTTTAGTGGAAGATGAAAGAAGATAATCAGCTGGGAAGCAAGCCCCCCCATATACACATGTATGCACATTTATGCGTATATACATGTACACATGTGTATATATTTACAGATGCACACACGTACACATATGTATATGTGTGTATATATCTGTATATCTATCTATATCTATATATATAGATAGATAGATGTATCTCTCTCTATCTGTATATAGATACATATACATTTTTTTCCCTCTAGTGGAGACTGAATCGAGGACCTTCACACTGAACTGTATTTCTATCTCTTTTTATTTTTGGGATAAGGTCTCGCTGAGTCACTTTCCCAGACTTAGCTTGAACTTGTCTTCCTGTTAGTCTTCCAGAGTATATTTGTGCGCCTGACTAGCTACAGAATTTTTGGTCCAGTGGTTTAATCACACTTTGTTCTGTGTGAAAAATACTTTGTGTTTTGGCCTCTATATTATTTGGTGTGTGGAACTTCAATGTCACCTAACATTTATAGCCTTCTTAATTCTTACTGTGAATGTGTAACTAAAAGTCTTAACATTGTTCTTGCTTCAGCTTAATATAAACTATTATTTATATGGAACATTTTAAAGTAGATTCTCTCTTCTGGCATAGTTATGTATGTTTGTAATCTCAGCTTTTCAAAAGGCTGAGGCAGAGGAACACAGAGGTTGAAGACAGCCTGGGCCACTTGGCAAGACCCTGTCACAAAGTAGAAAGGGCTAAGGTTGTAGCTTTATGTTGAATACTTGCCTAGCATAAGCAAGGCCTGGATTCGGTCTCCAGTAGTACAAATCAAACATCTCTCCATCCCCAAAATAAGAAACAAGAAAATTACTAAGATAGATTGACTCTCAGTTGTGAACTGTGTTGAGATAATTGTATTTTATTCCAAAATATGCCATTTTGAATTTCTAGAAATCCAGTTATGTGGAACTGCAGATAAGTGATACAAATCCTGTGTTGTGTGCTTTTTTTTTTTTTTTTTTTGCTTCCCTCATCTTTTTAGGTTGATTGGCTAGTGCTGAAATTTGAGTCTAGTTTGATGTTGCAGGATCTTTCTTCAGAACACCCAATTCTAGTTTGACCTGATTGCTTTTTGGCTTGGAATAGCTAAGCTTGATATGTAAGGATCAAAGAGGAAAAATTTTAGGTTCAAAAGGAGACTTTGGTTAGAAATGGTCAAACAAATTGAATACGAAAAGCTGCATTGAAGTTCTGCTTTCATTAGTGGAATCTGAGATATTGGATGTGATGGGAAGAAATAGATGGTTAGATGAGATGCTGAATGTGAGTTTGGACATGTCATATATGTGAAATATATGAAAACAGTTGTAGAGATAGAATATTTAAGCAGGTGGCTTCTAAAGTTTACTGTGGTACAGAATTGACTATGTTTACTACATGGTATTTTTCAGTTTGTTGATTGCTTTTCCATGTTCATGATATATCTTGTTGTATCAAAGTTTAAATTTTCCTATATAGTCAAACCTATCAGAGTTTTACTGTCATGGGTGTTTTATTTTATTTTATATTTTTAATTTTTTGAGACAGAATCTTCCTTTGTAGTTTAGGCTGGCCCTGAGCTCAGCCTCAAACTCACCTCACAGCAATCCTGCCTCTGCCTCCTGAGTGCTGGGATTATAGGCATGAGCCACCATGCCCAGTATTGTGGTGTGTGGTATTGATTGCTGATAGGCTAGAATCACCATCCCCAGCATTGTGATATGTGGTTACTGGGGGTCAAACTCAGGACCTTTTGCTTGCAGGGCAGGAGGAGCTTGAACCACTGAGCTAAATCCCCCAGCCCTTGGAAATGTCTTCTTTGTGGAAATGCAAATGCCTTGGTAACCTATTCATGTTAGACTTTATGTGCCATGTTTAAAGGTTTTGGTTTTTATTGTAAAATCCTGACTTCTCAAGGGTTTGAATACAGTGTTATACAGTGTTAATTTAAGCTGGTCTTGCTAAAGAAAACCTAACTTCTAGAGTTTGTTTGATTTGTTGAGCCAGCAAAGAAGCAGTTGAAAATTTCTGGTGATTAACAACTCTGTCCAGGGAGCACAGAACATCCTTGCTTCAAATCTTATAAACATTTTTTCATCCTCTTTGTGTGTGTGTGTGTGTGTGTGGCAAATTTCATATTTTCTGCTTCATGAGTAAATTATCATTTGCTTCCTTTTTGATCATTTAGGTTAAAAAAATTGCATGAATTGAAGAAACGTGTTAAGGTTCTAAAAGCAAGATAGGTGTTTTCATGTATATAAATTTTTAAGAATATATTAATATACCTGAAATTGAGTTTATAGCATCTCCAGAGATAAGATGTGCTCTGATTTTTATACATGTGGATATATTAGCAAAACTGGATTCCATCCCAGTGTAACTAAGCAGGGAGCTTGTCTGAACCATATAGTGGAGCTGCAATGTAAAGCTACAGTTTTTATCTAGTTATATTAGGAGCAATATGGTTCTTCCCTACATTTATTAATTGGTAGAGTTGTAGTAAGGCTCACCTCCACTCCCATCCCTCTCTCTGGCCTCATGCTTTAGGATGTTGATCAGTGGGTATCTAGACAGGATTTTAGCTGTGTTTGGGAGACTTCTGTGTAAAGCTGGGAAGGATTGGTGTTTCAGGTTGTGGCAGGTGAGCCTCCTGCCAAGTTGGCATAATGGGAACAGGACTCTTCTGAGTTGCCATCTGTTTGTGGCTGATAGAAAACCAGCAGTGATTTCTGAAGAGTGAGAAATTGTTCGTGTATGTTGAAATATTTAGGAATTAGTGTTAAGACTGTGCTGATCAGGTCTGAATATTACTGGGCATAGTGAGGGAAGTAGATTATGTGTTGTGATTTTTGTTTGTTTGTTTGTTTCTATGAATTTCAGAATTTGGCTGCTCACCATTCCCAAAAAGGCAACACTCTTCTCCCTTCCCGGACTGACCCACTTGAGTCAGCTTGTTTGCTACTAAATTGCCTGGCTGAGGGTGGTAGTGGGGTGGGTGTTATTTACATGCCTGTTGTATGCTGTCTGTGGAGTGTGCCGTACAGGTTCTGTGTGTCTCTAATTCTTTTGGTGTGTCTTTTTTAAAAAAAATTGTACTAAAATGTGTACGTAACAAAACTAATCACTAATCATTTTTAAGTGTGTAGTTCAGGAACATTAAGTATATTTCTATTGTCCAACCATGATGATGTGTCTGTCATGTTTAAGCTAGGCATTCTGATGTACTCAGAAATAGTAAATGCTTTTCCATACACCAAATATTTATCATAAATTATTAACATGCTCTCTCCTATGTGGTGTCCTTTTGCTTTTTAAGTTTGCATTTAATTTCATCCCTGAGAGCTGATACGTTGAATGTGTTGTGACCCTATTTGTTCTGGTTTGCTACTTGTGTATGTAGGAAAGCTCTCTTCTTTCAGACATGGTTTTTGATGATACCCACTAAACTTTGTCTGTCCTATATTACACTTTCAAGGAGGTAATGTAGGATAGAGAGAAGAGTTCTACTTCTCTTGAAACTTAGAAGTAGTCAAATAGCTAAAGTTCACTTATGGCCCAAGCACCAAGAAATTACTCCAAGCCCAGCTGCGGCCTGGTGAGGAACAGCATGTGACCCTGTTGGTTTTGGGACCACTATAGATTTCTATCTTACCTTTTCCAAAATAATCACTGAAAGAGTTCTGGAACCTCTATCAGATCTTGGTTACAAATGAAAACAAATAATGATGCTGACTTATACAAAAGGTCAATTTATTGAGAGGATTCTGGACTATCTGCAGAATCCAGGTCAAGAGCCAGAATCTGAAATGTTGTATAGTGGGGATCTGGGAAACTCTTTTCTTTTCTTTCTCTTGGTCACTCTCCTTGGTAAGCTAACCTCAGTACTCTGTGCTAACTTTTTCTTTCACAAACTAGTATCCTATCCTCCTTGGTCCAGTGGGTAGAACCTGACTTTCAGCATTCATGTTTTTCCAGGTGTCTAGAGAGACTAGAATTTCCAGGAAATACCAGACATGATGACACATACCTGTAATCCCAGAACTCAGGAGGCTGAGGCAGTAGATCATTGTGATTTCAAGGCTAATCTGAGCTACATATTGTGTTCAAGACCAACCTGAATTATATAGCAAGGCTCCATTTTAGAAAAACAAAAACAGAATTTCCAGAAAGAATTGATGCATGGTAGTAGAAAATGACCATTCCATGTAACTGAGGTAAGGGTAGCCCTTAAAGAGATCAAGGAGGTTGAGCTGAGGGCATAGCCCTGGTATAATTTATAAAATATTAAGGACATCCCTCTGGTAGTTAACAAAAAAGGAACCCATACTGTGAAAATGTCTAAACCTTATAGTAAAAACTTCCTGCATACAATGCCTGTAATCTCAGCCACTCAAGCTGAGGGAGGAGGATCTTTTGAGTCTGTGAATTCAAGACTCACCCAGGCAACATGGCAAGACACTGGCTTAAAAATAAAAAAATAAATAAATAAACTAGGTTAAAGAACTGTCACCACCACCATTAACAGCAAATCTAGTACATTGAGATGAACCTGATAAATTATTTTTGGTAATTACTTTTTTTT
>PVIR01045039.1:0-10902 GCA_004026965.1 Petromus typicus
TCCTGGTCTGTCTTAAAAGGTGCCTTATTATAGATGTAGCAAATAGAGACATTCTTTTTTCTGTGCTACTATTTGGTAGAAGTTTTCTAGGGAACTTAATTTCCATGCTTCCTATGGAGAAGAAAGCATAGTGAAAAGGGATATTAGTTTAACTGCCTTACAGCCTGAGAGCTGTAACCCTAGCAAGATCACCCATATGTTAGGGTTGGGCAGTGGAAGGGATGTTTTCATGGGTGAGGTGGGGCTGGCTTTATCGTAGAAAGGTGAGTCCAGTTATCTATCTCTGCCACTTTTACTACAGAGGGTATGGCAAGGATCACTGAAAAGGAACTTTCCTTTTGGTTTTAATTGGTCTGCAGGAGTCCCTCTCAGAAGATAGGAGAGACCAACACTAGCGCATCTCAGGTAGACTCACATTCAGCCCAGGGCTAGGGATGTTTGGGATCCTCATGAAGGTGTTAATAATAACTGGAACCAAGACTCAGAAGTCTCTTGGCAGAGTTTTGCTGGAGTTGACATCAGGATCTGAATGGCTCTTTTACCCTTTCCAGAGGACTGTGGTCTCCATGTAGAATGTGGATGATACTTTACTCCTAAAGCCTTGGTCATCTCTGAGTTAAATGAGAGGTAGAAGAAGGCCTACTGTCAATCTAAAAGGACTAGAGTCATCCAAATCAAGGGATGGGTTTTTTTTGAGAAGCACTTCATCCACAGCTTTCTCTGAATAGGTAAAGAAGCCCTTGAATTAACCTGTAAAGGGGTCAATTAAGCCGCATAAATCTCTCATGAGATGGAATGTGGGTAAAGTTCCAAGGGGAGGTAGGAGGAGCTCTGAGGCTGCCTTTTTTGTCTCAGCCATTTGATTTCCCAGGGAGACTTTGGATGTGCTTCTGAGGTGTCCCTGACAGTGAATATCAGCAACCTTGGGAAGATAGATCACTGACAACTGCATAACCTGCCTTTCAGTGTCCTTTTGGACAAAGCTATCTCAGGATCTTCAGAGGCAGGTCACTGATATTCTGTCTGCTTTCTCATGTCTGGGAAGTCACCTGTTCACAAGAGTGGCTATCCTCTGAGCCCGTGGCATCAGAGAGGCAGAGTTCAGCACAGTGCAAATCTTTATGGAAACCTCAGAGTGTTAGAAGTATGACCTGATTCATATGTGGTTAGCCATTCCCCTGCCAAGACAAGTAACATTTTGTCTCAGGAAGAGCTGTATCCTGAGAGTCAGGACTTCTAGTTTTTGTCTCAAGGTTAGTTTTATAGTTTCTTTTGTTAGCATAACTGCAGTTACTGTTGCCTTAAGGAAAGTGGTCATCCAGCAGCCATTCTATTTTTTTTTTTTCAAGACAGGGTCTTGCTTTTGTAGTTTAGGCTGGCTCTGAGCTCACTATGTAGAGCCCAGGCAAGCCTCAAACTCACAGCAATCCTCCTGCTTCTTCGTCCTGAGTGCTGGGATTATAGGTGTAAGCCACCACACCTGCATTGTAGTATGCGGTACTGATTGCTGGTGGGCATGAATCACCACACCTGGCATTGTTGTATTTGGTAGCAGGGATTGAACTCAGGACTTCGTGCTTGCAAGACAGGTGCTAGAACCACTGAGTCAAATCCCTGACCCCATTCTAATATTTTTTTAAAGTCTGCCTCTGGGAAAGGTTTTAATCCCAACCTTTGGGTCAAGATACCCAAAACAAATTCCTGTTTTTTCTGACATGTAGCAGAAGAAGAATTTGGGCTCATGGGACATTGTAGAAGAGAAGATATCAATTCTGTCCCCGAGCACCTCTCCGCTTCATGGGGAAGGTATTTACCCTACTCCCCACAGTTAGAGGAGGGCAGGAGAAGAGGGAAAAGGACAGGGGAGACCCAGGAAGTCTTGCGATCAGGACACCTCCCCACCCTCTCCCTGAGGCTTTCTGGAGGAGGAGAATGGGAAGGCTTCCCGAACCTGGGAAGGCGGGAGTGTCTCACCAGGAAAGAAGGCTTCTCAAGACCCTGCCCTTCTTCCCAGTTCCTAAGGAGATTTTAAAATCACTCACTCAGATGTTTCACCTCAACCCATCTTCCTATCCTCAGCCTATCTGCTCTCACTGAACCCCTTTCCTTTAACCTCCTGGACGTTTGTGTAAGAGAGAGTCAGAGAGACTCGTAGGAGGCTCAAGATGTGGAGTATCCTCCTCTTCTCAGCTCCCACTGTACTTTACTGTGAGACACAGAAGTCTAGTGGTTGTTATAGTAACAACGTGGCATCTTCCTATCCCCCTAAATTTGGCTCCAAGGGAGAGCAGAGTGCAGAGACCATATTTCCTTCTTCTCTCCTTCCTTTCCTTCCTTCCTTCCTTCCTTCCTTCCTTCCTCTGCCCTCCACCATGTCATCATCTTTCTCCTCCTTCATCCTCCTTTTCTTCTACTTCTCTTTTGGATTTCGGGGGAGAAGCGGAGATAGTGACTTGAGCCTGTCTCTGGGCTGATGGCCAGGGGAAAAGCGGAAATGGTGAAACATGCTTTTTGCATGGCCTGGAGAGGTGATCATCCTAGTTGGGAGAAGTGGCAGCCTTAGGTGAGGGAAGGAGCAGGAGACAAAAAATAGACTATTCAGTGAAATTTAGTGAACATTAGTAGGAGCCCAGGGTCCTGTCCTCAGAAGATCACAGACACATAGGATGGAGGAGAGTGATTGATTTTGCGTCAGGGTACAGCTGTATGCCAAGGGAGGGTGAAGGCAGAGAGATCAACTCCCAACTTGCCTGGAAAGATGGTAAACAGAGATGGAAGAAGTTGCACGCTGCCAGCATGGGCATGGAGGTGCAGACAAACTTGGCCTGTTTAAGAGTCGCTGATCTGCAGGGGTGGGCCTGGGAAGGGATGTGGAAGAATGTAGTGAGACAGATTCTGTGGGGTAAGATCAGCAGAATCAGCAGATGTAGGAGTTGGGCCTTTTTGCAAACATGTATTTGCATGTCAAAGTGCATTAACCACAAGAGGAAATCTCTGGAAAGGAGCTGTTAGAAGATGTAATTTAGGGTGTGTGTTAGTCAGTTGTCCCTGTGGCACAGAAGAAAATCATATTAGAAGGGGGAAATACTTATCTTGGCTGAATTTGGTGATTTTAGTCCACATTCAGTTGATTCTGCTGTTTGGGGGCCTAGGTCGAGGCAGAATGTGATGGTAGGGAGGGCCTGGCAAAGCAAGGCTGCTCACCTAATGGTAGCTGGGATGCAGAGAGAGGGAAAGGAGCCGTATCGCCTTCCAATGACCTAACTTCCTTCCACTAGGCCCCACCTCCAAAGGTTCCACCACTTCCCATAGTGCCACAGGTTGTCACTCACGACTTCAGCCCATGACCTTTGAGGGACAGTTGAGATCCAGGCCATAATAGGTGGGGCTTGCCTTTCCCTCAGTGTGAATGACATGCCAGTTACTCAGGCAAAGAACCGCAAGGGCTCAAGACACAGCGGAGCATCCTTTGCCCCCCAGTGGTCCTCAGCATTTGTAGCCCAGGTTGCGCAGCCTGAACTCTGCTTTGTGTGGTGTGATTTGCTTTTCACTTCACTGATTGACTTCAGTCTGGCTTCCCAGCCTGAGTTGACCCAGTGGGGGCTCTGATAAGTGTGTATCAGAATAAATGCAAGTTCTATTCATGGCATTGCCATGTTTTACAGTACAACCTTAGGCTGCCATGTAAGACTCATCTGTAGAATGGAAATAATGAAGCCAGCATCTGTTGGGAAGAAAGACTTGCCACTCCTCTCCTTGCCCACAGCTGGCACACCTCAGCTAGGCACTGCTGCCATAAGGAAGGGGGACTTCCTCCGTGCCAGAATCTGCTGTCTATTGGCAAGAAATTAGCTTTCTTGGTGCCTCCTTCCCATTGGTCTCCAGTAGTGGCTCCCAAAACTCTGCCACACATTTTCATGGCTGTTTAGGAGGCCAAGGAGCACTCTCAGCTTAGCCAATTAAATTCAGAATACATGTTTTGAGTCCCAGCTGTGTGCAAGGAAGTGAGCTGGGTTTGCCCTTGAAAAGGGCGATATGTATAGTGGAGGAAGCAGGAGCCTGGAAGGCAGGTTTCTGTCACGGGTCTGTGCCAATCATTTCATCCTTTTTTAGTTGGAATCTACATTTGTATTGGACACTCATATTAAGGTCAAGCTCATGTTCCTGAAGCACTAAGAGCTGAGGGCAGAATTTGAAGAGAAGGGATGGAGAAGATCCTATAAGAGTTCCACAGAAGGGAAGATTACATTCAATTTAGAGAGTTAGGGAGGCCATCTCAAAAGAAGTAGCATTTGAGCTGACCTTTGAAAGCTGGGGAAGAGTTGGGCTTGGAAAGGTAGTAAGAGCCATTTATCAAAAACTCACTTTGTGCCAGGCTCTGTGCCCAGTTCTTGGTACAGTGGTCCTCACAAAGCCCCATGAAGTACATGTTATTACTCTTATTGTGTAGATATGGAGACTAAATAACTTTCCCTGGGGCACAGTGAGGTAATGACTCTGCCAGTTAGCTAATGCTACATAACAAACCACACCAAAACTCTATGGCTTCAAGTTCATAGCCATTAGTTATTTTTCATCAGTCGGGGTTTGGCTTAGAACTGGCTGATCAAGGATGGTCTTGATGGAAGTAGACTCCCTTCTGTATGGATTCCCATGCTGCAGCATGGGGCACAGGCTTGGGTTTATGGAAGAAACTGGAGTTGTTCAGTATTGTGCATGGTCTCTTGAGGTCTAGGCTCACAACACTGTACCTTGTACCACATCCAGTTGGCCAATTCAAGTTAAGAGGCTGGCGCAGATTGGAGCAAAGGGCAAATAGACTCTCTCTCTGAGTGGGAGTAGCTGCCATGCCCCAATGCAGAGGGCAATAAGACCAGGACCTGTGCACACTGCTCTAGACAGACAGCAGAGATAGCAGAGGCCTGCATCCCTTTAGCTAGACAGGCTTGGAGTTCTGGTCTACCTGGATCTGAGATTTTTCTTTCCAGAAGGATTCACTTCATTCAGGGAGGAAGAAGTTTAGGATGAAGAGAGGAGTGTGAACACAGGAGAGGCAGCAAAGTGGCTTGAGATGTGTGGAAAATGTTATGTGGTTTATTGTGAGTAGCATGTATGGAGGGTAAAGGGCAGAATCTAGGGAGAAGGTGGCAGAGCTGGTTGGGTCAGTCCTCGGAGGCCTTGAAGAGGAAACTGGGCTGCCTGGATGTGCACATGAGAAGCCACAGGATTCTTGAAAAAGTCACAGTGATGGTGTATAACCTACAATAAAATGCATCCTTTTTAGGTATACAATTCTACACATTTGAAAAACAGCATACAGTAATGGAGTCATCCAAAGCAAGAAAATTCCCTTGTGCTGACTCAGTCCACTGCTACGTCAGCCCCTGGCCTCGCCTGCCATGGTTGCCATCTCCAGAGTCTCTCCTAGTCCAGAGTGTCATATTCATGGGATGATTCACATGTACAAATCTTTTTCTTTCATTTGACACAATGCTCTTGGGAGCTACCCACATTATGGGGTGTGTCAGGACTTTGTTCTTTTAGTTCTGAGTTGTATCTCATTGAATGGTTGTGTCACCTTTTATTTATCTATTCTCAAGGTGTATATTCCCAGTTTGGGCAAACCCTTCCCCCCCAGAAGCAGGGATCAAATTCAGGGTTTTGAACTTGCGAGGCAGGCACGGTGACCCTGAGCTAAATCCCCTACCCCCGTTTGGGCAGTTTTTATAAAGCTGCTCTAAATAAGTATTTTATAGGTCTTTATATAGACATATGTTTTCATTTCTCTTTGGTGAGTAGGCATGAGAGTTCTAAGTCTCTTGGAAAGTGTGTGTGTGCTTTATAGAAAACTGCTCAACTGTTTTGAAATGGCACTACCGTATTGTAACCCCTTCAGCAATGTGAGGGTTCCAGCTGCTCTGTGTCCTTCTCAGCACTTCATACTGTTAGGATTTGCTTCCCTATAATTCTATTCTCTATAATTCTCTAACGGTATATTTCATTATGACTTGAATGTGCATTTTTCCATAACAAGATATTGGACATCTTTTCATGTGCTTCCATATACTCTTTTGTTGAGCTGTTTCCAAATTTTTGCATCTTAAAAATGTAGCTTGCTTGTTTTGAAAGTTCTTTAGATATTCTAGGCATTTTTTTTTATCAGATATGTTTTGCAAATATGTTTTTTTTGCTCAGAAAGATTTTAATGGAAAGTAGCTCTGTTTTTTTTTTTTTTTTTTGAGACAGGGTCTCGCTTTGTAGTTCAGGCTGGTCCTGAGCTCAACCTCAAACTCACATCACAGCAATCCTCCTGCCTCTGCCTCCCGAGTGCTGGGATTACAGGTGTGAGCCACCACGCCTGGCACTGTGGTATGTGGTACTGGTTGCTGCTGGGCGTGAGCCTCCACACCCAGTATTGTATGTGGTTAACCAAGGATTGAACCCGGGTCCTTATGCTTGCAAGACAGGCACCAGAACCACAGAGCCAAATCCCTGACCCAGTAGCTCTGTATTTTTAAAAACTTATTCTGTGGTATTACTGGTTGGGAGAATGGAGTCAGGAGGCATAGAGATAAAGAGGCCATCTGTAAGGTCGAGGTGAGAGATGAGGTCAGGCCAGGCCAAGGGCAGAGGGGACAGCAGGAAGGGAAGAGGAAGGAGCCATGCAGCTCCAGTGGTGGCAGGAAAGGCCCCCTTTACTGGTGGGCCTTCTGTCTCGTCTTCTTACCTTCCTTCCTTTGACAAATACTTGTGGATCATCTGCTGAGCACCAGGCCATGAGGCAGGCATGTGGCAAATACCAAGGAGGGATCCAAGTACTGCCTTCATGGTGGGGAACAGGCAGCAAACATGGCCTAAAGCGGGTACCATAATGGCCACTGGACTGATGCACACTGCCCACGGTCCCTGCGGGAATGGTGCCTTCTGATGGCTCATGGTTTGGGACCGCTGTCCTCAGGAGGGCTACTCCTAGGGACAGAACTCGAGCAGTGAGAGGAAGGTGGGATTGAGGTCAACAGCTCTGGGCCTGGCTTATGGCCCCGAGGCTGGCTGTCAGGGCGACCTCAGGCACACTCCTGCCTCTCTTTGGAACTTGGTCTCCCTTGTGCTGTGTGATTTTTCAGACCTAGTGATTTTTTAACTGAAGTTCGTACAAACCGATGAGTGCTCTGATGAACCAAAACAGGCACAAAGTAGAGGGGTCTCCTTAGAATCAGGTCCTTTTGTTGGAAAAGATTTCGACCTCTCATCCAATATAGGACCGTTGGGAGCATAGCCTGTTCGCCTCCTGTGGGTGCCCCCCTCCCCCGGGATGGGATGGGGAGCCCACTCTCCTCCAGGGATTGCATCCATGTTTTCTTTTTCTGTCTTTTTAAAGGGAAAGGATCACACCTGTTACAAAGGGCCGATGCCATCCAACTGTGGATTATAATTCAGAACCCACTCCATAGAGCTCATGGAGAAGACAGCCTGTGGCACCCAGAGGCCCCAGAGACCGAAGACAAGTCTGGTGGCCGGAGAATGGGGATGGAATTCTTGGGGAAAAGATACTTGAGAATGGATGGGAGGGGGAGAGATGTGGAGAGGTCTTCTTGGCTGGAGCCATAGACTGGAGGTTCCAGTGTCTGCTGGGACACCTGGGGACGGGTGTCTTTTTATTACAAGAGACCAGTTGTCCTGAGAATTCTGATCAGCCAGTGACATGAATGTGGGAATTCAGACAGCAGATGGATCCACAGATTGGAATGTGGGTGACCCCCGGAGTCCCTCCTATCCTAAAGCTGGCTCCCTCTCATTAAGGTCCAGAGGGAAGTAGGAGAGTGTAGCCTATGTCGCTTGATTGGCCTGGGCCCCACCAGGAACAGCCTGTCTCCTCAAGATGCTCTGGATGCTCAGAAGGGCCTCATGCTAAGAGGACACTGCTGCCCTCCAGGCTGTGCTCAGCCATTGGGAACAACTGGTAGCTCTTTCCCAGAATCTGCCTCAGGGGTACTTCACTGTACCCCAAAGGTGGGCCTGTGGGGATTGGTGACAATATTCAGTTACTTTCCTCTTGCGAAAAGATGGGAAGGGGAGAGATGTGGAGAGGTCACCTTGGCTGGAGTCATAGATAGAGGTTCCAGTGTCTGCTGAGACACCTGGGACAGGTGTCTTTTTATTACAAGAGATCAGTTGTCCTGAGAATTCTAATTATCCAGTGACATGAATGTGGGAGTCCAGACAGAAGATAGACCCACAGATTGGAATGTGGGTGACCCCCAAACCCTTCCTGTTTCTTGTCAGTAAGAGATTGGGTGGTATGGGCAATGGGCTGTCCCTAGAAGAGAGAACACTGAGACCTCACAGCCTCAGCCACAAACTCTCATAACAATAAAATCACTTCAAACACTTTCTTAGAGTGTGTCTTACTTTCTCACTTGGGTCAAAATAGTTCTTCTAGGCAAAAGTAAAACCATCAATAACAAAATCATCTGCATAAAAAGATCCTACTGAGTCTTCTGAAAACATACTGATCTAAGAAAACAGTTTAGCAGTGTTACCAGAAGCAAGTCCAAGATACCAAAGCCAACTATTTCTGTGTAATAGCAACACACAATCAAAAATTGGAAATTAAAAATATCATTTATTATAGCATTCAAAATCATGAAACACTTGCCGGGCATGGTGGCTTATGCCTGTAATCCCAGCACTTGGGAGGCAGAGGCAGGAGGACTGCTGTGAGTTCAAGGCTCGCTTGGACTACATTGTGAGCTCAGGGCCAGCCTGAACTACAAAGCGAGACCCTATCTAAAAAACAAAACAAAACAAAACAAAACAAAAAAAACCCCCATGAAACACTTAGGTATAAATTTGACCAACTTACATAATATCTGTACACAGAGAGTGATAAAATATTACTGAGACATAAAAGAAGACATTGAGAAGACATACACCATTTTCTTGGGCCAAAAGACTTACTATGTTAAATTGTTGGTTCCTCCCAAACTGATCTATAGTTTTGATCCAATTCCAATAAAAACCCCAGGAGTTTTGTGTAAAAGTTGACAGAGTGGGCAAAGTGGGTCTATAGATGTTGTAGCTCAGTAAGGACATTTATCTGACATAACCAAGAGCCTGGATTTGATCTACAGCACCATAAAAAAGTGTTGAGATGCTCTTAAAACTTACATGGAAATGCAAAAGAGATAAAATAGTCAAAACGACCTAGAGAAAGAAAAAGCTGGAAGACTAAACAATATCTGATTTCTAGTCTTGTTTTTTATGATCCAATCTTGTTAAGCTACAGGAATCAAGCCACTGTGGAGTTGGTGCTAAGATAGATAGATCCACAGAACAGAGTCCAGAGTCCAGAAAGCTTCACACGTTTATACGAACTGCTGACTCAACAACAGTACAAGGACATTGAGACTGAGAAATCTTGTTACAGACCTACAGCCATTAAAACATGGGAAGTGGAGAGCTGCATTTTAGGAGAAATGAACATTGGGCCGCCACAGTTCTCTTAAAATATGTTATCTGAATGTGGGTGTTTCTGGCACAGGGTTGTCTATGGCAAGGATACCAAAAGATGGTATCTTTAATTGTTTTGGAATGACTCTTCATTTTATTTAGATCTAGTTGGCGTAAGCCCAAGAAAGGACCCATGACGCCTACGTTTCCTGTCTTTGTTACTTTTCTCATTGTTAAGACAAAATATATGACACTTACAGTTAAAGGAGGAAAGGTTCATTGTAGTTTAAAGTTTGTAGAGGTTTCCCTTCGTAGTTGGCTGACTCCAAGGCAGACAGGCACAGCAGAGGGGCATCGCAGAGCAGGCAGGCAGAAGGCAGCATATGACATGTGACAAGCAACAAGCAACTGTCCTTCTGTCCCTGTCCATGCTTCCTACCCTTAGGGCAGGTAGTACTCACACCCAAGGTGAGGTACCCTGAATCAACCCCAGGGTCACACCCTTGGTCCTAGCATTATACACCGTATATCCAGCCACCTCCGAAAAGCCCCAGCTTTGATTGTGTGAGGCTTTGGGAGGACATCTAGCACAACAGTCCTTGGTGTTGGAAAAGAAGTCTTGTTACAGCCCAACATTGGAGGAGGGACTTGCTGTGCATCTTCCAGTCCCAGTAAAGAGAGAGGCCATGACATTCTGTTTCCACAGAGGAAGAATGACGAGTGGGCTCCTTTTGAAGTGACAGAGGTGGTTTTTCCTTGGATCTAGACATAAATATGTGATGATTGGCTTCCCATGGAGGAAGGGTACATGCCAGAATCCCAGGGACTCAGTAGCTCACCGAGGCAGGTCAAGTCCCTGGGAACCAATCGTCAAGACAAATGGGAGTCCTCAGTGGAGTGCTATGTATCGCCTGACAGACCAAAGTACGGGAAACAAGGAAAACCTGCCAGAGCTGTAGTTACCTGAGGAGCAGACCACAGTCCAGGACTTGAAGAAAGACATCCTCAGGTGGAAGTTGTTGAACCTGAGGTACTATTTAGATCCAGATATCCCTCAATTCAGTTGGCCAAATAATTATTTGCTATGACACCCAAAGAAATCTTGTACTGTGAGGCTAATCTATCCACAGTAATCACAGTTACCTTTGGGTTACAGTAGGCTCCCCCCTCATCATCAGTGTAATTCCATACATAGTGGAATGACTAATCGCATAGTAAGAGACTGAAAAATCTTGATACAGACCTAGAGCCATTAAAACATGGGAAGTAGAGAGCTGCATTTTAGGAGAAATGAACAGATTCTTCCTGAGGACTCGTAGCTATTGCCTGATGGAAAGGCAGCCAGGTAGGATATTTAGGCAGAATTTCTTTCTCCCATTGTACTGTGGAGACTCACGCCCAGCAGCAATCAGAACCACATACCACAATTCTGGGTGTGGTGGCTCACACCTA
>PVIR01045040.1:0-10910 GCA_004026965.1 Petromus typicus
GGAAACCACCATATACTTGTCCATAAACAAATCCAGCTTGGAAACATAGCTGCTCTGGGGATTGTCTCAAATCCTTGCTTCCCAGGGATGATTCTTTATGTGGTGGTTTTGTTCTTTTTTTTTCACCTTCTGACATATCTTCCACTTTTTGATAAAATATAGCTCATGTTTTCATCTGAATCCTCCTTGCAGGTTGTTCCCTGAATGTAAAACTGCATGAGATTGAATGCCTGTTTCTATTT
Organism: Petromus typicus; assembly: GCA_004026965.1. NCBI lineage: Eukaryota > Metazoa > Chordata > Mammalia > Rodentia > Petromuridae > Petromus > Petromus typicus. Next base: position 243 of record PVIR01045040.1, read on the forward strand.
AGCAGGGTCTCCATTCTCTAGTCTGACCTTTTAGGGCTAGCGATATCAGAATTTATGGGTAATTTGTGAATCTCTCTGAGAGTATTCTCAGTCTAATTTAAAGTCCTTGTTAGACTGCTAGGGGGCAGTAACAATTGAGCCTGCATTTTTCCATGCACTGGCAGCCAGATGTGACCAGAGCTTGAAGAACAGGTGGGCTGGGACTGGCCGTATCTCTGTATCTCATCCTTCATGGCCCTTTCAGTGTGATCTCTCGAGGTGGGCTGTTTCGGGCTGTTACAGCCTGGGGGCTGGGTTTCAAGATTGAGTGGCCTGATAGAACTGCAGAATTTTATAACCTCCTGTTGCAAGCTGGGTGACGTTGTTAGTCTGAGTGATCTAAATCCTCCAGGACTGAATGAAGGAAATCAGAGAATCCTACCTGTTGTTAGGAGAATGGTCAAAGTCCTATTGTGAGAGAAACATGTAGAAATATATTATGGAAATACCTTATGGAAAAAATAGAATCCAAAATTAGAATTTTAGCTGTTAAGACAATGATACTATTCTAAAAGGTTAGGAGGAGTTTTTCATTTTGTTTCTTTCCTTGTTGTTTGTTCTTTTGCTTTTGTGTTACACAATAGGCCAAAATACGTGAGTCAGGTCTCCAGTTCTCAGTAAGAGGTTTTCATCCTGGTGAATCTAGAAAACACTGCATCCCTGCAAGTGGATAAAGCTCAAGGGGATGTATGTTCATGCCTTATCAGTGACACATAATGATTCCTCATCCTTTCTAATTGGAATCTCATTTGTACCATACTAAGGGCAAGAAAAGATAGAACATGTGTTTATCAACAGGGTAGTCATGAATCTCACAAGACCTATTTTTTCTATTATAATAAATATGAAAATGGAAAACGAGCAGTTTCTTCAGGTGACCTAATTTCTAATTTCAAAATACAAAATTAGAGCTGTTGAGGAAATAGACAGTAAAGTGATGAAGAAAGCAGGAAGCAGCTTGTCCTGTTTAAAGGGAATTGCATCCCCTCACATTTAGTAGTGCATCCTCTTACATTTAGTATTGACTTCTGCAAGGTGGGCCTGGAGTTATGCATTGATTTCCTATTCTGAGAACAACTTTTTTCATAGAATAGAATTAAACATAGTTTACTTTCTTATCTGATAACATCCTGCCAGCTCTACAAGAGGAAATGACAAGTCGAAAATTAGCTAAATTGATAAAGAATTCAGGGAAAAATCATAGAATTTTTGATGCCAATGTTTATATACATATTTTGGATGAAATATTGAAAATTATAAACTGGCTGGGAAATGATATAAAAATTACTAAAAAGACACTGACATAGAGAAGGGGGAAGAGTGTTGTGACTCTTCATGGAAAGACTAACAATAGGACTCAACCTGAGGGCAGGAACCAAGAGGAACAGTGGACTGATACAATTCACTTCTTTCTATTGTTTCCTTGGGGATTTAGTTGCTCTCATTTGAGTAAATAATGAAACAGTTTTATGCATTTAAGGCAAAAAAAAGTTTTTAATTAAATTCTTCCATTCCATGTTTCTCCTGTTTATTTTTCAGTATAAATAGCTCTGTCTTGGAGAATTACACCTATTATTCAGTGTAAAATACATTATTTCCCCCCCTATCATCTCTTTACTTCCATTATAGTACTTACCACAATTTTTATTTATTCAGTACTAATTCAAATATTTAATGTCAAAATTCCTACTTCACCTAGAACACAACATCCTGTAGCTTAGTTTTGTATACTAACCTTTGCAGAAAATTGAAATTCATTGAAAATTTGATTAATGACTCTTGAGTGTGTTGTTTAGAGTTTCCTGTTTGAGAATTCCTATCCACAGCACGCGATTGTCTGTGTAATATAAGGAAAACAACAACAACAACAACAACAACAGCAACAAAGCTGCTGCATGAAGACAGCAATTATGTGAACACAAAGTTTCAGTCAGTTGGAGACTGCAAATGTTATTGAATCCTGGATTTTCTCTGTTTCTTTTATTAGCCCCCCCACCTCCTTTGGTTTTTCTTTACAGGCAGTTCTTCGCTTTCATTTCACCATTAAATTTACAGTATTTGAAGAATCATCTTTAAAGTAAGGCCAATGGAAATAGAGATGAGAAATACATTAGTACACTTTTTATCATGCTAAATCCTGCCAGTTGTCTAGTCTAAAGGGGTCCTGGAAACAATATAGAGCAACCTAATATATGAATCCACTGGGACTTAGACAAGACCCACAGATGTTGATAAAAGAATTTGTATCTATATTCTCTGACTATCTCCTTTTTGATTGTACAGCTCTAGAAAAAAGGTGGTTAGAATGTTTATGTACAAATAAAATATAGTTTCAGTGATGTTGATAAAATGCAAATGCTAAAGTTACCACTAATTTAAAGAAAAAAATTGCTATCAGTAATATCCAGATAATTTAAGAGTCTAATATAAATATATAGAAATGCTTGAGTTAACAAGGATACCAAAAAGAACAGGAATTAACTTTTCAGATCTATTAGAATACAAAAAATATGAGAATATTTATGAGTTTGCTTACATAGCAAATACTGATACGTTCCATCAAACTATTTTTATACTCCAGTTTTTTTTCAGCTTTATTGAGCTTGCAAGAAAAGTGTATATCTTGAAAAATCACAGCTGTAGGTGAAACATATTTGCCACAGATAGGATTTAAATAGGTGTAGGAAAGAAAGACAGGTGTTCAGACTATTGAAGCTATAAATGGACAAGTTAAAGCTTATAAGATCAAATGCATCACAACTTGTTCCTTGCCTTGCCAGATACTGTAGACAAGTAACAGTTTGGGACAGAGTTTAAAAACGCACTGAATTCCCCTAAATATCATCATCTTTGCTTTTTCTATTCATAATGTTGCAAAATTTTAACCATTAATAAACAACATAAACTCAAGTGGTTTCATAGATTCACTTGACATATCAATTACAGCCCTTTTTTTCCACTCTGAGGAAATTATGGTTTATAATAAATTTTCCTTTGAAGTTTTATTTTAGGATAGTCATAAATCCATTTCTCACAAATTAAAAAGGAACATGCAGAATATAATGAAAATAAGTCTAGGCTCTTGTAGACTTCATTTCTTAGCCATTTGTTTCATTTTCAGACTTCATCAAAATTTATGAGCTTTTCTCTCTTGAACTTAACTCCCTGCTTCTCTTCACAAAGCAGTGCATGAAGAGCAGGATTCACTGTAACTTAGCTAACGTGTAATAAAATCGACCAGAAGAAAGCCAGCAGTTCACTTTTGTCAAATATGAATAATGTCACAGACAAGAATAGCATTCATCCCAGATCCCCTTCTTACAAATGTTCCTAAAAGACTTTATGACTCAAGTGAATGACTACTCTAGCGGGACACAGTTTTCTAGGCTATGATGTAAAATGTTCTAAAAACATTTATTATTGCTGGACTGAACCTGAACACTTTTCAAACTGCAGGACTGCAAATTGGAAACATCATATTAGAAAGAAACACCATGGCTATGTTGTAAAATTAAGCTATTTAAATTTCCATTTTTTTATTCAATCCATATTCCCCAAGAATTCATGTGTAGAGTTGAGCTAAATGTACACTAACATCAGTAATGGTGTATGCATAGAATATGGATTATCTAGTTATAATATTATTTTTGCATAAAACGCCGAGGTAACTTAACTTGAATTTGATTTATGCTGACAATGAGACAGTTTTTCAATATTTTTCTTTTATATGAAGTATTCAAAATTAATTTCATTGTGTTTTTATGTTAGAGTTAGATGAACAGCTGATATTCCTTTAAATGATATATGCTTCTTTTTCAAGTTAAACAAATAGCCATGTTAATTAAACCAGCCATTAATTCATAAAAAAAACTTATGAATATCTACGTAGTAGAGGTGTTTGAGACAGAAAAGTACCACTATGAATGGAGAAATATAAATAAGCAGTAAAATCATCAACCATAATAACTAGAATTATATTTTGCTCTAACATATCATCTTTTAAAGACCTATAAAAACCACTATTAAAATATGTATACTCCAATCATTATTACTAGAAATTATATTTATATCGGGGGAAAGAACACAGATAAATTTAAATAATTTCATTTCTCAATCTACATAGGCAAGTTACTTAAATGACTTAAACCCTATTTTGTTACACTGTCAAATTGGAGTAGTATCTACTTTCAGAGGGTATTGTATTAATTAAGAAGCTAAGACCTGTAACGTTCTATACAGAATGCCCACACATTAAAAAAGTACCCTTTATGGAGGTGATAATTTACAATCAGATCTTTATTTTCTAGGAAGAACTTTGTAAGCTGTACTTTTGAACTTTTAGAATATTCGGATATTTGATCCAATTGTTCTATTTTTAGGAATTTATCAGATTATGCACATCTATAGCATGGATGTATAGTAATCAAATACTATACAAATACTATGAATTTAAAATGACTAACCAGGGGAAGTGGCCCACCGCATTCATCCAAGTACTTGTGAAGTCAAGGAAGGATGATTGCTGCAAGTCTAGAATCAGTCTGATCAGTGTAGGGATCTATGTGAGCCCTCAGAAAATGAGCAAAAAACAAAAAAGTAAAAAAATATTTTGTCAGGGAGGAGGAAATGGAGATTTGTGTCTTGGCTGGTGAAGGAGACCACCAGCCTTGTCTTTGGTTGAGGAGGTTTCTGCAGCCTGGTACTTAGGTTTTAACTTGGACCTGACTTTTCTGTTTCTGTTAGAGGATACTTTTAAAATGGTATCAGGCTCAGGGGCCTTATAGTTCTTTTACTATTTTACTTTTCTAAAATCTCAATGTTTTATTTATCTCTTTTTTTGTAAACATTAATTGTATGTACAAAAAGTTATAATAGAAGTATAAAGAACAATCAAATACATAAAATGTGTGTTCAAAAATTTTTGTTTGTCAATATTTGCTTTCCTAATGATGCCTTTGAAAATTATTTTTAAAGTAGTTATGGCTGCTTCCACAGTTCTTTTTGGAATATCTTATGTGCATAATCTCAAATAATAAAATAAGGACTCTGAACCACAATGCTACCATCGCACCTAGCATTGAGATGTGTTACAATGTGCTACCAGTTTTATATTAGAATATATTCAGATAATCCAAATCTATCTTTAATATCTGCTTTGTTAGCACCTAAGATCAGTAAATACTTAATTATTTTGTGACTTGAGACTCAATCCAGAATACACAAAGTGATTATTATTTTCTTTTATGTCATAAGTGATCTTCAACAGAAGTTCTACATTTTCAATTTTGAAACATTAAATTAATACCATTTTCCTCTCAGAGTCATATTACACTATTATATTGCATAGTCACTTTTTCGATCCATTGGACAGGTCTACATTTAATAGTGAGTATATGTCAGTCATTGGACACATTTAGCAACAGTAATAAAGAACAAATACCATTTTTGTCTTTCCTCTAAATATTTTTTTCTTCTTTTTAGAATACTGCTCATTCTAAATAGTTGTTTAGATGTAGCACTTTTAAGGATTGTTATTACTATATTTTTCATCTACAGAACAGTAGATAGCAAATGCTGAAAAAAAAAAAAAAAGAACAGATACATTAATAAAACAAAAAATGTAGCTTGAAACCCCTCCTATTACTTTCTGAAACAGTATCTTTTTGAGTGTAACTACAGCACAATAATACAAAACTATCAATAAGGAAAGATGACTGCTGGCCAGCTAGTTACACGGAAGATAAACAGTGGGAATGCAGAGGGTCCTTTCTCAGTCTTTTACAGATAAACAACGAAGACATCTGTGAATCTTATTCAAGTTAGCTACAAAACGCAGTCTTTGCAGTGAACCATTTTCTGAAACATAAAAGGTTAGTGAAGTCTCAACCTTTGCTGTTCTTCATGAGCCCTGAACTCAGGTAAAATTCAGCATGTCATGAATAGTCAAAGCAAAGGACTTTTGTGAATTCCCGGTTGTGGTAGAAAGCAGTGATAGTTCCATAACCTTGTATATTTGCCTTGAAAATACGGGGTCTTCTAGTAAAACTGATCCTAGGGCTCACAGTACATGGTGATACTAAGAAGTCCAGGTTTAGGTGAAATACAAAATATTCAAAGATGTAGTTTCTTCCATGTACTTGGAATTATTTGGAAAATGTTTCCTAAGTTACAAAGAAAGACAAAAATGAACAAACGAGGAAGTTTACAAAGGTGTAGAATTCCTGGATAAATCTTGGAAATAAGAGTTGGTAAAAAGTGGGTTATAAGTGTAACTTTATTTTCCTAGAGGGTTTAGTATGATCTATGGAAATTTTACAATCATATAAGAAAAATGTATCCCTTACCTGAAGCATGTGAAGGTTGAGATCAAGGAAAAGATCAGTCAGTTAAGTAACCTAAATTTCCTTTGGGGCCTTGAGGCATATGGTGAAATTGAGGCAATATATCTATATCTAGTAGAAATCCATTACTTTACACCTATGGCTATCATATTATTAGGTTTTATAGTAAAAATATTTCCACTTGATGTTAGGGGGAAAAAACTGTAAATTTCTAAGTGTCTGAAATAATAAATTTTCCCTAATGATTTTCCCAATTAATTCATCTAAAAGTGGCATTGTTTGGAAGATAAAGTAGAAGCTCAATAATAGAAAACAAGTGTCAGCCTAGTTCTAGGGAGATAACACTATCAAGAAAGTTTGATAGTTTTAGTTTTCTACATAAATAAAGTATACTCAAGAACAAATGTAATAAATTTTACCATTGCATTTTTAATCCTTTTTAATATTGCATCATTTTTAACATTGCAGAAGGTGCTCTGTATTTAATGTGTCAGTAATTAAATCTGATTTCCTTTGGCACTTGCATTCAGCGTTAATTTTCAAAATATCTATTCAGGGATTTTTTTTGGCTTTCCTTTACTTATTATTATGAAATTTAGAGATTCTACAGTGTAAGAATTTATATGATTTATTTTATATACTGAAAATTAATAATATTAGGGAAGTGTTTTCTATTATTTTTATTCAAAGTGCACAGTTTTCATCTGAATTATGAGGTAAGTTAGACTGTTGTAAAGGTGTATGGAACTGTAATTTTACTGAACTCTTCTGAATAAAATATGAGTGAAGTTTTCTAGTGAATTAAGCCCTAAATATTGTGTGATAAAGTCAAAATGGTTACTAAAAGGTGCTTGTGTGAAAAATAGTATTCAGCATTCTCTGTGTCCACCAGATCATGTTTCCCAATTTTCCTCATCCAGACATGGAGGTCCAGGGTGTCTTTCTCAGGTTTCATAGATTCTACACTGGAAAGTTTATTCCTATTTTGATGATGATTTAATAATAATTTCATACAAACCTTTTATTTATGATTTGCATGAGCAAGTACAGATCTCTCATTCATGTGTCCTGACTGCCTTTGGTTGTATGATTTAGTTGGCCCAAAGTAACTTATTATTGATAAAAATTTGAAGAAAACGATATAGAAAACTTACATTCACAGCATGTGTAAAACAGTGAGGTTTAAATTACGTGCAGCTGACAAGATAAACAAAACTTGGGCCGGGAATTTAGCTCAGTGATTCTGGCACCTTGTAAGCGCAAGGACCAAGTTGATTCCCTGGTTAACCATTTACAATACTGGGCGTGGAGACTGACACCCCAGCAGCAATCAGCGCCACATACCACAGTGCTGGGCGTTGTGGCTCACACCTGTAATCCCAGCACTCAGGAGGCAGAGGCAGGAGGGTTGCTGTGATGTGAGTTTGAGGCTGAGCTCAGGGCCAGCCTGAACTACAAAGCGAGAGCCTGTATTAAAATTTAAAAAAAAAGAAAACTTTGGTAGCACCCTAGAGGAGGGAAAAGGAAAGCTGAGACTATACACCGTGGGGATGACCACGGCATAAGGCAATCACATCACATTTAAATTGAGCTTGAATGTTTGCAGTTAAAAAATATGATCTATTGCTTCAAAGTTATGTGGGTAATTTTTATTGTATAGGTTTTGTAATTCACTACATTAACTTGTAAATTTCCTTTGGCTTCGTAGCTATAAATTATAAGAATAATTTCAACTTTATCACATGATTTACGTTTTCAGTATCTAATTAGTCCCATAAAATAATTTAAATTGATTCTGGTATCAGATTCAATTTATTTTTAATGTGAAAAGTATCCTATACAAATTTCAAACTAAATAAAATGAACACTAAATTTCTAATTCTCTGATAGTTGCCTGTTAGATATCTGCTTATTATTTTGAGTAAACTTTGTGGCATTTCAGAATCATATGTATATATTATATACTTCATTTGAAAATATGAGTAAGAAAAATGTTATCATTCAATAATAAGTATCCGAGCCCTGCACAGTGAAGATATAGCACATATCTCCAAAATATCAAAGATGCTTGATCAAAATTTATGCTTCTATGATTATATTAAAACTGTGAACTTTAAAAATGTGAAAATAGGATTTCCTCACTTATAGCATGGTAAAGAAAAATTAAAATGTGTCTAAAAATGCATTGCCTGAAGGGGTTCTTTCATGTGCCATTTACATGACTTCAAAATCCTCCTCTTTTTCCTCTCCCATTCTCATACATTCTCAACTCTAAAAGAGATGTTGCTCTTCCTGAACGGAAGCTAGTTCCTTGATAGTATAGTCTGATTTAGTTCTATTACTCTCTAGTTTGAAGCCATGTCATTTAGCCAATTAAATGTAATTTTCCTTCCTGCTCTGCCAATTGCTAAATCTTCTTAAATTTTAAAATCTCAGCATTGCTAGTGGGTGGATAATATTCTTGAAAAATGTCTCATTCTTGTACAGATGACAGTATGTCCTTATAAGAGTTTCCTTATAGGTATTACAGTGTTTTTCCAAGAATATACACATAATGAAAGTGTTAGCAGATTGACATTTTATGACTGAGGGGAAAATTGTTGGGATCTACATTGGAAAGGAAAATGAAGTATTTTGTGTATATAAATGCAAATCATTATACATTCATGTCTGTATATATATGTGTATAACTATGTTTGTGTATATATATTCTATCCTAGATTTACATTAAAATTTTAGACTGAATTTTAATATAGGTTTATTACTTCTCTCTACACAGTCACTTAAAAAGGACAACTCTTTTCTGCATTTATCTTGGTTTGAGGTGGTAAAATCCCCTACAGTTGAATTTTTAAACTTACTCAAACATACTTGCTACATATAATAAGCTAACATTTGTAAAACAGCGTAGCATAGAGTTTAATGAGTAAACACAGTATTGAAACTTTTTGAAATCTAAGATGTTTCATTTAATTAAATGCCTTATGTAGTTGAAGGTGGATCCAAACAATTGTAGCAAATTTAGCACCATGTGAAATTACATTTTTTTCCCTAAGTTTAGATTTACAGGACAACATCAGCAAGAAAACAAATGCCAACCAAAATCATCCATCAAAGTGACATAATAAACAGTTTTTCTTTTTCTATAAAAGTACTGTTTTACATTAGTGCTTGCAAGAAAGTAGTATCTACTATCTATTTTTGGTGTTAAATCATTGTATGGAGGTAAATACTCAAATAAAGTAAACAGATTGCTGCCTAGTTCCTAAGTAGATCTAAATATCAGTCCAAACATTAATGTACAATATTGAAAATTTTAAGTCCAAGAAGTATTTTTATTATTTATGGTAAGTCTCATGAATTAGAATAATATGCTGCTTAAAATCTTTAAGATTAGGAATTGGAGATATTTTTCATATAATATATTGAACTCTAAAAATCTCGGTCATGTAAATAGTTCTAATTCATGTAAAAGTATATTTCACATTGTACATTGTGCTTTATATAGTTAATATTTGTACAAGATGCAGCCTTCTTGAAAATGACACCAATTCTGTGTGTCAGATTATGTTATACTGTTATTTCCACGTAATTGGCAGTAAAGAAATATTTGGAGATTGTTGATCTTTAGAGGTTAATTTATCATTATTGTAGAATAAACAGTGAAATAAATAGAGCTACAACTGAGATAAGTGGTTTAGTTCTGAATCAGAACTAGAAAATATATATCTCTAAAGTCCAAGCATTTCACATTTTAGCATGGAAATTATTTATCCTTGTTACAACTCCTTCTTGGTTAGTGTCTAGGCTTACTTTGAATAAAATTATGTCTTACATTAAGAGGCAAAGATTTCCTTCCTGCTTTCTTTTATTTGTTTGTTTGATAATTGAACTTTATTTCGAGTTGGTTTTGAACTCACTAGTTATTTTAGAGCGGCAGTTCTGCTTCAGCCTCTCCAGTGCTGAGATCACAGGCATCAACACCACATCTGGACAGAGTCTCCCATGTTCTGGTGGGGTCTGGTACTTTCCTTCTCGTTTCCTTCCATGACTACCTGTTTAACATATCTCTACTTCGGGCCGGGGAGCTAGCTCAGTGGTTCCGGCGCCTGTCTCGCAAGCGCAAGGGCCCGGGTTCGATTCCCCGGTAACCACATAACAATACTGGGTGTGGAGACCCACACCCAGCAGCAACCAGTACCACATACCACAGTGCCGGGCGTGGTGGCTCACGCCTGTAATCCCAGCACTCGGGAGGCAGAGGCAGGAGGATTGTGATGTGAGTTGG
>PVIR01045041.1:0-10753 GCA_004026965.1 Petromus typicus
CCTTGCGCTTGCAAGACAGGCGCTGGAACCACTGAGCTAACTCTCCGGCCCCAGCCCTTTTTCTTTCTAAAAGCCGGTGAACTGTCTCGGTGTTTGCAATCCGTGTCTTTTCCAGGGATAGTGCTCCAGTATTGTCAGAGTTGTGAACATTTGAGAGGAAGTTTCTGAGGCTGTTCAGAGGCTTTTGGCAGATAAGTGGCGAGAACTTTCAAGTTTGATTCCCTTCCTAACTGACCTCACTGCCTTGAGGCCTCGGGCAGGGCTACTTTTGGGGATCTCAGGGTTGGTGTTTGGATTTGAGGAGATTTGGGTTTGGTTTGGCTTGGTACCGTAGTGGAGAATGAGCCCAGATCCTTTATGCTGAGCTACTTCGCCAGCCCTCTTGCAGTTTTTATCTTGAGACAGGTTGGCAGGAAATTGCCCAAGATGCACTTGAGTTTGAGAGCCTCCTGCCTCAGCCTTCCAGTGTACTTAGATGACAGACACCCATCACCACATCCTGCTGTCTAGAAATAATAATACTAGGTCTACTTTGCGACAGTTGTAAGAATCAAATCGGAAGACACGTGTCAAGAGCTCATATTAAAACATCAGACATCTGCAGTCTCAGTTTATGGTCTCAGGAATTGCAGCTTCCTGGTGTTTAACTATCTGCACAGGGGTGCACTTTCCCCAGGACTCATGTTCTGTGCACTGGCTGCAGCGAGAGGACAGAACCACCACGCAGCAGCATTTCAAGTGCATCTTTCTCGTTTGGAGAACATCTACAGGGAGAGGCCAAGTGAGCCCAGGCTCTTCTGTGCCACAGTGTCCTGTGCAGCAGGAGGTTAAAAACGTACACAACCTGGCAGACGGCCTGACGTTAAATGGGCAGAGCAAGTGGTTGGATAATGTTATCATTGACTTTTAGAAGAAAGAAAAAGAAGATACTGCATCCAGCAACTTCTGCACTTTTAGACAGAGGGGCGCACCTGGAAGGATGGCTGCCTAGAGGGGCAACCTGGTGCCCTTGGCTCATACTCAGCCAGCGCCATGTTGTTGGTGTGTACGGTATTTTTTACAATGACCAGTGGTTGCTGGCACTGAAAAATTAGCAGGTTTTACAAAGAACTTGGATTCTCAGGTTTCTCATGAGAAAATTGGAATGTTTGGTCATGAAGGGCCAGTGGAACTTTACAGCCTGACCAGCGAGAACCAAGTGAAGGCAGTGATCAGTGCTGCCTGGTGCCCTTGGGCCTTTGCATTGAGGACCTAACCCCTGTTCCTGAAGGCACCTGGTTTTCTGACTACTAGGGCAGGGCCTTTGGGAAGGCCCACCTTTTCCTTCATACTCTTTGATACGGCTTGATTATATCACCAGGACACTGTATGACTTCTAAAGTTTAAAAACCAGCAGAAAAATGTGTGTGAATACTTCTTAGTTTCCCAGATGCCAAGAGAGAAAATGCCTCTTCCTTTAGGAGCTCCCATTCTGCCGCTCAGCGTGGACTTGAACTTCATAGGTCAGACTCTTCTTAGTAGAATTTCCCTCTTACCAGGCCAGTCTCATTACTGGAGCTTTTGCTTCTGGTCTAAAGAGAGTGATGATGAGGAAATGGCTGTGCCCTGGTCTTTCCTTCCTGTCTTCAGGGTGCGCCCTCTCCCTGGCTAGGGTGGATCCCGGCCACTCTCTTCTGCTCCACTCATATCTACCGTGGAGCCCACGCAAGTTTCACCTTTCCACAGAGTGCTGCGACCCACGGGTTTCAGTTCTTCTTTCCCATTCAGTCAGCAGCCGCAAGTTAGGTTGAATCATTCTGGAACTTATTGATGTGATTGTGCCCTTCCTGCCAAGGACATGCAGTGCGGTATGCCCTGGTCATCTCTCATTCCCCAGGGGGCACACCGCAGCAAGGCTGGTCAAGGCCGCAGGAGCTTGTTGCAGGGCGCCCTCAGGAGGTGGGCTCCCCACAGCGGTCCCCATGGCTGAGGGTCTTCGTGGGCTCCTGAAGCCTGTGATCTCAGGTTGTTGACAGGCCTGTTAAATCTCGGACCTACCTGGGCTTTCTTAGAATATCTTCTTTGTCACCTGCAGCCACTGTTCATCCTCGTTGCTTTGTGGGGTGGAAGTAGGAAATCTCAGAGATGGTCTGAAACCTGGCTGGTGGGAGCTGTTCAGCGATGTGACACACTTTCTGAGCATTTCCTGAGTGCCAGTCCGAAGTGACCCAGAGCCACTCCTGAAAAGCAGACAACTTCTTTGCACAGAGATTTCACTTCCTTCTTTGTCCAGTCAGGTGTGACGCCTTCCCCCCCTTGAAGACAGACCCTAGCCAGTTGGTGCAGCCCCAGACCTAGCCAAATATTTGCATTTCTTTCAAAGCACCCTGGGGTTCTGCACCTCCCTGCTGTGACCCTTGCTGCTCTTCAGCCTGCGACATCCCTCAGAACAGAGCCCTGACCTGTGTCTCTTCCTCTGAGAAGCCTCCTTAGACTTTGTCCTGGTAGAAAATGCATTTCCAGGCTCGGTTATCTCCAGGCTGTCTCAGCACTGTTTGCAAATTCCTGGCAGCAGGAATGGGGCGAGTCTGTCTTCTGTAAGCGGTGAAGTCAAGCCCAGGACTGACTCTGCTATCGGACCGGTGCATGTTGTTGAAATGAACCTGCTGTATTTCCTGGTTCCAGCCCTACCTGGAGCTAAGAAAGAAGGCTCTTCAGAGTCTGAGCACCAGGCTAAATCTTTACAGCTAAATGTTGTAATTGGAAGATGTTTGTAAACCAAATTCTAACAAATTAGAGAATTTAAAGAAAGAAGAAAGAAAGGAAAACGATGGCTGGTGTAGTCCCAGCGCTCTGAGAGCTGAGATGGGTGGATTGTGAATTCAAGCCCAACTTCTTACAGAGATCTCCTCTCATAATAAAAACAAAGGCCTTTGTATGTAACTCAGTGCGAAAAGGCCCTGGGTTCAATCCCCAGGATGGATTTTAGAAAAGAATCCAAAGGCTGGTGGGGGAGAACGAGAAAGAACACTACTGGATAGGAGAACGAGGACCTGGCTTACCATGGGGACCAGAGCCCTGTCGATGCCGCGAGACCAGCTGCCTCAGCCGGGAGCCTGGGTTTTGGAGGAGGCAGGCGCCAGGCAGTGTTCATTCTGGTGAGATCCCTAGTCCCTAAGATGAGACATGTCAGCCTTGAGCGGCTTCCGTAATAGCTCCAAGGAGAGCAGGAAGGCCTTTGACAAAGTTCAAAGGGAGTTTTCTAGAAGCAGCTCTTTGGAAAGGGAGCTAAAGGGAAGATGACCGATTTGTGTACATAAAAAGAAGAAACGGATGGGTGTGGGTGTACAGTTGCTTTTAAATTGGGACTCAGTGTGTGCTGTGTCTTGGGCAGGACTGCCGATTCTGAGCGAAGTTCAAGGGACCTATTGATTCCATCCTGACTTGAAGCTCCTCCCAGAACTCCTCCTTCTAGTGATGCTTTCTTGTCTACCCATTGCTTCCAACATTTGGGTCTGCAAAGCTGCAGATGTGAAGGGAAACCCAACATAGTGTCAGGGGGGAATGCAGTGGGCATCGCTTGTTTCTCGAGGGCTGAAGATTAAAGCCTGTGTGCCTTGGGTGCCGATGGCAGAGTGCTCTAAAGAGCAGCTGTAGTGGGTGAGGAAACTGCAGGAGGTGGGGACCCCAGGGCTGGCGGGACTCTCAGTTTCTGACATTTATAACTGATGGCCCTTGTCACTTCCTGTCATGCAGCCCAAGTGGCGGGGAGGAGTTCCTTCAGGGAAACCATGCTCGGCTCTGCTCTGGGAGCCCCGTGTAGAAAGCTGCGCCGCTGCTAGGGGCTGGGAAGCCCGTGTGGATGAGGACAAAGTGCCCCATGGTGTGGTGCTGCTTCTTTGTCCGGGAACAGGTAAGCTCCCGCCACTGCTGGCCCGGGACGCCTGTTCTGCTCCCACTCGGACCAGGAGCGGAGCTGTGGGAGGGGACGTGGACTTTTTCCTTCCCCAGGATCTGGGCTGCGAGCTGCTGGGTAAAAGAACTGGATGGTGGGGCCGGGGTCCTGCCTCACATCAGTGTGGATCAGACAAGAGCCGTGCGACTGTGTTCAAGTCCACAGCGCTGTGTGTGGTTGTGGTGGTAAAGCGAGTGGCGTGTAACGTGGTCCCTGGTCCCTGCCTCCTTCAGCGTCCGTGATTGGAGGATGACAGGGCACAGGCCATTCACTCTCTGCTCTGTGATGATAACGTTTGGACTTTTTCAGAAGAGCCTGTTAGATTGATGGGGTGGGAAAGAGAGAAAAAGAGAGCCGCAGTGTGACATTATCGTTTATTTACCAAGTGGATTTCCAAGAGCATATTCTCTTCTTTGGATTAGAAGATGGCTGAGCTCGGGTTTGGCAGGTCCGTTCCCCTTGGATAACTCATATATTTCCCTGTGAAGGAGAAATATAGAAACAGAAAGTGTCTGTCAGTGAGCTCATGAAGTCAGATTATCTATTCAGAGCAGCGTTGCAGGGTTTGGCTTATTTATTTTGAGAGAAGCAGCTGAAGAAATTTTGTTTGTGTGAGGATAGGTATTAAAGTTTTGGATAGGTCAGACTTTTAAAGGAAATACTGTTTCTTTTCTTATTCCCATCACTACTATTGTCTCTCAGACTGATTTTTCTAATCCTGGTTCTAACTCTTCCACAGAACCATTACAGACATACACTTTTCAATGATTTTATTGTGATAAAATTCATATAACAGTAAATATGTCCTCTTAGCCATTTTAAGTATACAGTTCAGTGATATTAAATAGTTTGATGATGTATAACCATCTGCAACATTCATCTCCAGGATGCTTTTCATCTTGTGAAACTGAAACTCTACCCGTCCGAACGTTGCCATCTCCCTCCTCTGTCCAATGTGCCGCCATTCTTCTCTCTCTGATTCTGACTAAGTATTTCTTACAGATTGAGTCAGTGTTTGTCTCTTTGCAACCAGCTTGTTTCCCCTCGCATAACATCCTCTTGACGCTCTAGCATGCATCAGAACAGCCTCTTTTTTAAGGCTAAAGCTCCTTTTTATGTGTATACTGTATTTTATTTCCATGTTTTAGCTATTGTGAAAAATGAACTTGGTGTAGAAATCTCTTCTTTTAGTTTTGGTGGGTCTCTACCCAACATTGGCACTGCTAGGTCATAATTTTTAATTTCTTGAGAAATGACTATACCAAATTCCATAGCACCTGAACCATTCTACATTCCCACCTAGAGTCCAGGAACACCTGGTTGCTTCACATCTTTACCAACACTGGTCATTTTCTGGTCATTATATGTTTCAGATAAGTAAGCAGCCATAGTAATTAATGCCCACAGTAGCCATCCGAATGCCCACGAAGTATTATCACACTGTAGTTTTTATTTGCATTTTCTAACAGTTGGTGACAGTGATTATGCTTTCATGTATCTAATTAGCCATTTATATGTCTTCTTTTGAGAAATGTCTGTTCAAGTTCTTTGCTCATTTTTGAATCAGATTTAGTTGTGCTCTAATATTAGGAGTGTACCACATGGTCTAGATATTTGTCTTTATGGTATGATATGCAAATATTTTCCCATTTTTGTATTTTCTTTTTATTATATCAATATTGTACAGATGCACTTCTTCAACTTTATTATTTTATTTTTTTGCAGTGTGGAGATTGAACCTAGGGCCTCCTCACACAGGCAAGTCAGGTACTCCAGCACATGCTACATCACCAGCTCCAGACATACATTTTTAATCTTCTCCCATCACATGGGGTAATTTATCTTTCACTGTTTTCCATTTCACTCACTAGCTATTTGCTTATTTAATAAAGAATAATTTTTGAGCTTTGAATTGTGGAAATTGACAATATTACAAATTATTTACTACACTTGAGTAATAATACGTTGCTGATAGCCATGTAAATAAGCACTATGTTCATGCTAGTTGATGAAATTCTTACAATATAGTAGAGATTAGTTGCTGTTATTATTCCCACATTACAGATGGTAAAAACTGAGCTTCAGAGAAGATATTTATACCAGGTCAGATATTTATACCAGGTCACCAGCTAGATGAGACAGTGAATGAGACTTCAGACTAAGGCAGAAAGAATCTAGCGATTCTGTAGCCATTAGGTGCTGTACAATGGTTTTAATTCCGGGGGCCTTTCTGAACATCATACAGTGTACATCTGCAGGGGCAGGGTGCTTTCCAGGCTTCAGTCACGTCATTCCTTTGTAGTGGATACCGAGTGTTTTCCGCTTAGCCCTTAAGTAAGGGGCCTCCATGCCAAGCCACTTCCTCCTCTGCTAGTCAAACAACGATGCCTCTGAACTCAGTTTAGCTCCAGTAGAAGCCTGTGGTCCGCAAACATCTTATGCAAAAAGTAAGAGCTAGTCTTCACATCTGTCCTATTTCAGAGTCGGATGATTTAATGAATGTTTTCAAGTACACATTTCCCAAGGATATCAACTTGAACTCCAGATGCAGTTGGCTGGCTTGCTATTGATCTTTACTCTGCTCTTGATAACGTGATTGAATAAATTTTGATTTCTCAGTCCTGAGAGTTTCCAGAGAAAGTCTCTGGAGAAATCGAGCCTATGATGTGGGAGGGAGAAGAGGAAAGGGAAAGGAACCCTTTGTAGAGCTCATAAATTCATCCTCTTAGCTCTTGCCCTAGTGGTTCTGTATCTGTGAAGAACTGGTAGTGTGATGAGTAAACACATGGATGTTAGAATTGGACAGATGCAGTTTTGCATCTCGGTGTTCCTCTTACTAACGGTTTGATCCAAAGCATGTTACCAAACTTCTCTGCATCTGTCTTCTCCCGTGTAAATGAGGATTATAGATAGTGGCTGGAAGAGAGGACTTTTTTTTTGTGGTACCAAGGATTGAACTCAGAACCTTGCCCTTGCCAGATAAACATGGAGCCATGAGCTATGTCCCGGGCCCTGGGAGAGAAGTTTAACCTTCCCATGTAAGGTTTTTGTAATGAATAACTGAAGTAGCTCAGACAGTGCCTAGCAGGATCAGCATGCTGCAGACTTGACCCTGTCCTGTGTCATGTTGACTCTAGAACATGTTGGTGGCTACCAGAAAAATGAATCCTGGATGTGCACAGGCTTAGCAAGAGCAGGGCTCCAAAGCATCTTATAATATACATGGACCAGGCTTGATTTTGTGGGGGGAAATCAGCAGTGTATTCTGGGATGTTCTGCAAACTGCATGTTTAGGCCCTTCTTCCAGCTGCATCCTCACCCAGCACTAGAAGGGAGCCAAGGAAAGGGAAGCTGATTCAGTGTGGTTCTAGAAAGGTGGGTCTTGATAGACCCTGTGGATGTGTGACTCGGGACAAGGCCAGTGTGGTGACCTGACTGTCCACCAGGACAAAAACAGTGGGCATCCCAGGACCTAAATGTAGCCATGGCAACTGTCAGGGAACCAGGATCCAATGCTGGCAGGCGTCTTAGGGAAGCTCAGGAAGCAGCCTGTAGGGCCGCCCTTTGCCCACAGCCCTCTTTTTATGAATAACTTCATCCACGTTCTGGCCTGTACCTCTGTGGTGGCCCTGTCTCGGCCCAGCTTCCCCGTCTTCCTCTGCTATGCCTCTGTGATGTTCACCCTTTCCCTCTTTCTTCCCTGAGCCCACCATGAGCTCAAGGTGTTCACTCCCCATTTCTCCTTTGAGGTGGGACTAAGAGTGCTTGAGCTGGGTTTGGGAGTGGGGGTCCATGCTCTGGAGGTGACTTTCGGCAGTGCTAGCTTCCCTGGCACCAGGCTCTTCATCCAGGAGCAGTAGGAATATGTGAGGTGCGACTGGAAACTATGGTAAATGTACAGGAAAAAAGACATTGTCACTAACCCACCCGCCTTCTCTTCTAACACACTTATCCCAAAATTCTTGCTGCTTTCTGAAGCAGTTCCGATGTCCTCATTTGTGTTTTCAGTTGTGCCATTGCGGCTTCCTCGAGCCCATGCCCTGGTGTGTTTAGCAGCCTGCCTGTGTCAGGCGGTGCTCAGCAGTATTCACTGATCACGTCTCATAAAGACTGTCGCGACAGGATTTTCAGACCTGCTTCCGGAAGTGGGAGGAGCCATGGGGAGAGTGTGTTCAAAGTGAGGAGGAGACTGATAGGAGAGTACCTCTTCTTGTGATACGATTTTTAGAATTTAAACATTCATTGTATATTTCGATCCTATCTCATACCTTTAGGGCCCAAATCCTGGAGGTAGGCACCCTGCCTTCAAATCCTCACTGTTGTTTCCTCTGCGACTTTTTTTTAGGTTATTTGAGATAGGGTCTCGCTTTGTGGTTCAGGCTAGCCCTGAGCTCAGCCTCAAACTCACATCACAGCAATCCTCCTGCCTCTGCCTCCCGAGTGCTGGGATTACAGGCGTGAGCCACCACGCCCGGCACTGTGGTATGTGGTACTGATTGCTGCTGGGGTGAGTCTCCACACTCAGTATTGTTATGTGGTTACTGGGGATCAAACCCCGGCCCTTGCGCTTGCAAGACAGGCACCGGAACCACTGAGCTATATCCCCAGCCCTGTGACTTTTTTTTTAGGTTATTTGAGACAGGGTCTCGCTTTGTGGTTCAGGCTGGTCCTGAGCTCAGCCTCCAACTCACATCACAGCAATCCTCCTGCCTCTGCCTCCTGAGTGCTGGGATTACACGTGTGAGCCACCAAGCCCAGCATGTGTGAGTCTCCACACCCAGTATTGTTATGTGGTTACCAGGGATTGAACCTGGGTCCTTGCACTTATAAGACAGGCACCAGAACCACTGAGCTAACTTCCCGGCTCTCCTCTGTGACTTTTTTGCAAGTTGCTTATCTCTGTGGACCTCGGCTTTCTCCCTACGGAGCAGGGATGATGATAGTATCCGCCATGAGGGCTGTGGAGAGTTTCTACAAAGTAGAAGCCGGGAAATCCTTCTGCCAGAACATGTTATTGGTGCTCAAAAATGCTCGCCATGATTACGACTGTGATTAGCAGGAAAAGGAGTCTTGAAATAGGTCCGTGTTTCTCCAGCTTTACCCTCTTTACCATATCACACATGTAACTACTGCTTGTGACTTGTTATTTTGGGGGATGTTGTTTTGTTTTGTTTTCAGGTATTAGTCCTCTTCTTATGAATAATTTCATCCTAAGTAGTAACAGTCCTGAAGTCCAGGTGGATGTGTGTTTTCATTATGTAATAAATAGGTATGGTCTACTGTTTCTGGTCTGAAATAATTTTGTCATGCTGGGGTCCACATCCCACACTCTGGAGGCTACAGATCTGGTGGCTCGGAGCATCTGAGGTCTAAGTTGCTGCCTGCTAGTAATCTTGGCTGTGTTCACCCCACTAGAGTGAACAATGACCCTGTCCTTCCATCAGGCCTGGCTCCAAAATCACTGTGGAGCCTGATTCTGTGTCAACTGCCAAGACACCCAAACTAGGCACTGCAGTAGCCTTTGCTGTCTTCCTCAATCAGGCCATTATCTCCTCAGAGAGGAAATGAAAAGACAGCCACAAAATAACCTCATTTCTGAAATCTCTGAGAGGTGAGAAAGGCCAGGACTACTGTCTGCCTGAAGTTTCTGAAAATAGTACACAAGACTGTCTCGGTCAGCTTTTGTTGGTTAACAACCACCCCAAACTCAATGGCAGAGAGTAACAAGTATTTATTCTGTGCTTAGGTGTGCAGATGGGCTAGGGTTACGAGTGTAATGGGCTCACGTGTGTGCATATCTCTGTGGCGGTCAGAAGGTCCTGAGGAGCAGGCTGAAACACAGGGCCTTCACATAGAGGCAGTCTCGCCCCTGCACACGCTCAGCCTCTCCCTGAGTTACAGTCCTCTGCCCTGTGAGGTCACAGGCCTTGAGCGTCTTCTTCAGAAAAGCACACCCAGTCAGGCTCCAGGGGAGAGCTCTGCTGTAACCATTCACCCCCATTCCTCGCCCTTCTCTTCCTTAAGAAGCTGATGTAGTGGATCTGCACGCCACTGTCAGGTGCAGAGGCGGACTCGGACCAGCAGCCAGGGAGTAGCTTCCAAATGGGAAAGGCGAGGAAGGTATTGGTGATATTTTGTTTATGTGGAAGGTCACAGAAGTTTCACGCTGGATTAAATAGGGAATCACACATCATCCATTGTCTTTATCTGAGTTTAATTTGCTTGCCTGGAGGCACATGGCTAATAATAATAATAATAATAATAATAAATTAATATTTGTTCCTAAACAGATAACTTAGGCTCAGATACTGATAGATCTCATTTTCTAGGTACATTTTTCAGAATACAGGAGCCATCCTGGTTAATCCATGTCATGGACATGCTGCAGAACTAAGTTTTCTTGCCTCTGGTGTCCCAAGCCAGAGACATAGATGGCAGAGTCATATTTGCCTCTTTTTCTGGCCTCCCTGTCCCACCCTGCCCCTCCTTCCTAACGTGGAGCCACATAGACTGACAGCAGCGCTGGGGACAGCCGGGCGAGCCAGGTCACGTGGAGGGCAAGGTGGAGCAGGGACCCAGCAGGGAGGGCTTCTTCCCGCAGAGTCCTGGAAATCATCTTCGGAGCTGCTCTTCTATTCTTAGTTTTGAAGGCACTGTGTTCCCAGTGCATTGTTTTAACAGCGCCGGGAAATCAGTCCCCGCGCTGTGCGCTCAGGGTCAGCAATGCCACTGCTTCCTGCCTGGGGCCGCCCAGGTGGGCCGTGCGGTTTGTCCAGGGCTGGCCCTTTGCCAGCAGCATCGCCGCAGCCCTTATGCTTT
>PVIR01045042.1:0-10926 GCA_004026965.1 Petromus typicus
CAAGACGGGGAATTCTTGAGTTAGTAACAGAATAGACAAAATATATGGGTGTCATTAGAACACTGTCCTTCTAGTTACAAGGTTTTAGGAACAGAATTTTGGGTGCGAGTTACTTTGATCTAAGCACAGTCTCCAGCCCAAGTCACTTCTGTAAACAAGCCAATTGTGGGTTAACTCTTCACGGTCTGCTTTGGCATAATCAGTGGTACAGTGTCGAGCTTGTGTCAGCACCTTTCATTTCAATCCTCAGGAGGCTGAGGAAGGAGGATTGCTTTAAGTTTGAGGCCAGTCAGACCTACATAGTTAGTTGAAAGCAAACCTGAACTACATAGTGACCTTGTCTCAAAAAAAAGAAAGAAAGAAAAGAAGCTAGTCATTTTAGTTTTTACTTCTAATGGACTGTTTTCTGAGTCATGGGTGTTTAGGAATCTTATCCAGGAGCGGGCTCCCTCTCACTCATTCATGCACACAAAAAAATTTCGATTTGGTGTGAACAGGCTCCAGGCTTTGTCACAAACTCTGACCAGACAATAAGTAACATGCAGGACGCCCCCTTGAGGTTTGCCCAGACAATGAAAACTGATAGTAAATGAACAGTGAAAACTGACAGCGATAAATTTCTCTTCAAGGCAATGTTGGTCACGTACCGCTCAGATCGGAAAGTTGAGGCTGCTCAGAGCCTCAGGACACAGGGCAGGTGTCCCCAGAGTCCTTGCAGCTGATACGAACACACCAAGGATTTCCTAACCTCAACTGTGGAAGCCCGTGTTCCCTAGTGCTGTGACTAGACCCATTAGTTCAAAGCACTAAGTCAAGTACCAGTACTGGAAAAGCTCCAAGCTCTGCTTTAAATTTCCTAAACTATTATTGGTGGTTGGAGTTTAAATTTTTTGACCCAACTTCTGATATAAAAGCAAACACAGTATGAATTTGTGAACCCATGAGATCAAGTGTTACATAAAAATACAGTAGAGACCATTTTAAATACTGAATTATATACTGAAGCCGAAAGCTCAGTATAGCAGAAGAGTAAATACCTTCAATGTTATTAATGAAAAATCTAAACTGTAAAAAAATCACACCCCATTGCACACAAGGATGAGCTGACTAACTCCTTCCATCTTGAGGGGTGAGCACCGTATGACAGACTCTTAAAATAAGAATCCATGCCTTACATAATCGAAACCTGATCTTTTTTTTTCCTCCGGCACTGTACCTACTTACAGATGTCCTTTGAAGCAATAATATTTGTATTAGTTGAGCCTACACCATGGTTTCCAAACGAACTTTATTTTGCTTTGGGAGTTGCTCATGTTGATTTTTCTAAGAAACTCCCTAGTTTAAAGGTCAAAAAGTTACAAAATAATAAAGCAAAATAAAAATATCAGATGTTTTTCTGTATTGTTCTAATTTTTTCTTATCTCGGAACCAGAGACATTGTAAGATAATATTTATTGATTGGTTCTCCTGACAGTTCATGATAATAATGTCAACAACTGAGGCTGAATGCCAACCGTGTGAGCTGTGAGCTCTCTGCGTACTGCCACACCTGCCCTCCTGCTGCTTCTGTGGGGGGTAACCCTATGGTCCCATTCTACAGAGGAGTAGTCTGAGACAGAGAAAAGTTATGGACCAATCTGTAAGGAGGGAAGAAAAGCTATGACATAAAAGCAGGAGAGCTCACCTCGGAAGCCTCACTACTCCTCTTGCACTTTGCTTTGAAGGGTGAAATGCAGGAGTGATAAGCACGCAGCTCAGCAGACCGCTGCCAAGTAAGCCCAGCTGGAAAACAGGCAGAGCCAGATCGGCTCCCTCGTGCGCCTGCAGCTTTCCCACCTCCCAGGAACCTCGACCTCGACTCCCGACTCCAGGCGCTCATGTTCTTCTTCACACGCTCTGTGTAAACCTGTCATGGTGACACATGCCTGTTTGGGACCGTTAAAAACAATTCTTACTCATGTGTTTTGATAAGCATATGTAGACTTTCTTGTTGGACAATTGTTTATATATCTCTCTTAAAATACAATTGCTGGATCATATACATGTATGTTCATATTACTTGTTACTAAAAACAATCCATTTTCAAAGTGCTATACCATCTTAGACTTTGACAAATAATGCATGAGAGTTCTAGTTATTCGACAACTTTGTCAGTGCTTGGTGGTGTTTACCTTGTTTCTGTCTGACAATTCTACTTGTGTAATAATATTTTTATTTGTGATTTTATGACAGGTAATAGATACAGCAAACTGTTAAATACCTAGTTCAAGTCTTTTGCCCAGTTTTCTGTTGGGTTTTTATCCTTCACTCATTGATGTTCAGATATCTTTGCGTATTCTGAATACAATCATTTGTAAGAAACATGTTCCACAGTTATGACCTCTCACACACTTTCATCTTTGTACTCTTGTAGTGGCACCTAGATGAATAGCAATACTTCTATTCCTACCCACCACATTATCCTGCTTCAATCCCAGGATAGGCCAGTAATTTTGAGTGTCTCATAGTAATAATCATCTTAGAAAGTCTTCTTTTCCATTAATATTTCAAAGTTGCATTTCCAATAAACTGATTAGTTATATATTTATAGATGTAGTGAACAGACTATTTGTCTTCTAGAATACTCATGGATTAGTCTTGTGCTTTGGTGTGTTAGTTACAAAGATACAACACAATGTCACCTCAGAAAGCCTTTCCTTAAAAATCACACTGTCCCAATGAGCCCTTCATGAAGAAAAAGATGGAAACAAAAAAAATTTTTTTGATTTCTAGTTACTCTTTAAATATGTTCCCCCATGATTTGTAGAAACACAGATGACTATACTGAGTAGTTTTCTAGCTCAATCTGCTTATGACAGTCTCTTTTTAGTTATTATCTGGCTAATTATGTCCTTATGTTGTTTGATTGATCTCTTCCTGATTTTTCCCCCTGGGAAATGACTTTACTTTCAGATTTGTTTTCTAGCACAGAGATCTCTATATTGCTCACATTTGGTTTTTGCTTTATTTTGCTTTTGACATCTACTCTGCTGGGCGTTTGTTTCCCAAAGCTTCCTTACAATGGAACTTTTCAGTTGATTCACTTTTAGGTCTGGGCAGAAACTTAGTTATGAAAGCACAGTGTGTTGAAAGTAGCACTTATCTGAGATTGAACATAATGGCTTCTTTGCGTCTCACTTGTGTTTTCTGGCTCAGTGGACCCCACATTCTTCTCCAGCGTCGCCGTCTAGCTGGACCCGCTTCCTCACAGCAGTGCTTGCTTGCTGCACGTGCTGGTCTAGTGAACACTACTTCTCTCAGCAGATCAACTGGAACCATGGGGCTTCCTGCACTAGACACGTGTGCTGGAGGTTGTGAGTGTTTGAAGGAAGAAGAGATACGATCTGTCCCAGAGTCCAGCAGAGGGTGAGCGGATGAAAGCTCTCTCTCTTCCTCATAACCCAGGTCACCTGAAGTTGCCCAAATCTAGCCAGCAGGTGGAGTAAAGGATGGAGAAGCCAGGAGAGTTTATGGGTGAGGCCAAGAAGTGAGGTAAATACAGCCCACGTTCCTTTGGCTTGAACTCAGGATCATGCCTCCAGCTACGAGCAAAGGGGACAGGGAACCAGGCCCTGTAATAATTCCATATCCTGAATGCTGTGCTGTGGGACGCCCCGCTACCCACAGTGTGTGCATTACCATACTGGATACCAAGCGGTGGGTTAGGACAGAACAGGCAGGTTTGGAGCTCTACATCTTCCAGCGCCTCTGCTCTCTGACACCACCCTGCTGGTCTCTCCCTGAGCACCGCCTCAGCCAGACCTGCCGATGGCACACACAGGGCAGTGCATTTCACTAGGCCCTTCACAACTCTCTCTTACTAGTGTGCAGCTTACCTTATTTTTGAGGTAGCTATTCAGAAGAGGAAGTATTCTCTTCATGCAGTTAATAGGCACTTAGCACTTCACATATAAAAATATTCTTTATAGTTGTATATTGGCTAGCTTATAATAGATGTGTTTGTCTTTGATAGTATTATCCAATAGTTGATTCCTAAACCAACATTAAAGAAGAGGCACTAATTTTACATCATCTTGCACAGAAAATTCTTATAGCTAAGCAGGATGACAGAAGTCGTAGATGACACAACTCGAAGCGGTGTCTTTCGCTTTGCTGGTTAGGTTTGCCCTCCTCTGCCCTGGTGTCTGATCTAGCTAGATACATCTGCATCCTGCTCCCCATGGCAGCTTTGAATATATTACATCTTCAGACTCAACTTCTACCTCACCACTGTGACTCTAAAGGCGGGGCCAGCAGTCTACAGGCCATGGCCCAACCCACCTGCCACCAATGTCTGTAAATAAAGTTTTATAGCAACACAACTATGCCCGTCACTTAGAGACAGTGGCTGTTTTCACATTGCTATGGCAGTTTTGCGGGATTGTGAGAGTGAGGAAGACGATGCAAGCTGCAAAGCTTAAAATATTTAGTATCTGGTGATTTCCAGAACACACTGTTGACTCAAGAATCAGCTTCCTATAAAGGTGATATCGGAGCAGGCTTTCATAAGTAAGTAGCACTTTACAGACAGGGGTCAGGGAAGATGCGCAGAGTGCTTTTGTTGGGAAGAGCAGAAGTCTGACTTCAAGAGGAGGGCAGATGGGAGAGGAACAGCAGAGGCAGACAGCGAAGGGCGAGCCCCGAAAGACCCAGGTGGGCTTTATGCTAAACAAGGTGGATATTTTTCCACCACAGTTCAGAATTTCTCCAAACAGTTCCAATCAGAGAGAGAACAAGAACCACGGTTTAAAATGTTTGTATTTTACTGACATTTTCAACAAATTATTGCAATGTTTCACAGCTCATTACAGGACTTCTCAGAACCTTTAAAAGCATCTCCATTGGAATGTCTACAAAAGGGAATATAGGCTGTAGAATTCCCAGTGCACCTAACTACATACCCCCTCTGACTGTTTTCCTCACAGAACTGGTATTCACAGAACTCGCGTCCAACACGGCTTCCGCAACCCTGGGCAGCCAGGGGGAGATGTGATCTGACTTGTGTTGTAGGAGACGCTCTGGCATCTGTATGTGGAAAGACTGTGCAGAGGAAGACCTGAGGCCGGAAGCCAAGACCAGGAGCTGCGGACAGTCCAGGGAGAGGTGGTGAACAGTGTGTTACTTTCCCACAATTATTTGTGTGGTACGTTTGTGACCAAAAGACCGCGTTCAGCTTATCTTATCTAAGACGGGTGGGCAGGAAGGAAAGCTGCCTGCGGATTAAGATCTTCCCTTGGAAGAACCATCCAAGGGCTGTTCAGACTGTTTGTCTGAGGCTCGGCCCCAGCCAGTCCTCGCGCTCGGACCTCACTCCTGGCACTCAGCTCACTGGTTTCTCTCTGCGGGGAGGGTGGGGGGCGCCTCGCCACTTTGCTCTTCCACAAACTCACAGCTTGCTGGAACGTGCGTGGAGCCCAGCACTCCCGGCCTGCTCCAGGCTGGCTGCGCCACTGGGGTGCGGCCCACTCGGGGCTCCTCCGCTGCTGGCTGCGAACTCACACGCCATTCCCTGGGCCGGAGTCACCTCCATCCTGCTCCAGTGCTCCCAGAGACCAGCCTGCCTTCTTTCCCCACCTTCTGCACCAGATTTCGCCATATGCAAAACTCCACTTCCTAATCCCCAGCGGCTCCTCTGCCGGGACCTCGGGCTGCCACAAGTGTGACAGCGCCAGGCACTTGACAACAAAGACGAACTCAGACGCTACCTGGCGCTTTTCTCCAGGGGATTTCCAAGGCTTCCTCGGGCTTTCTTTGGGCTGAATGATTCAGCTTTTCTCAAAACTTTTCAGATTTAGAGATAAACCATCCTGAAGTTGATGGCTTCACACTTCATTCGCTCTCTTCTCCGCCCACATTTAAAAGGGTCTTTCTACCTTCTGAGGAAAGACGTGAGGAGCTCCGGAGCCGGCCAGGACGGCGATTCTCCAGGAGTCCGACTGCCGTCCCGGTCACGGCCACTAGGACTCCAGCGTCACTTCTGCCAGGGCTGGACGGCACCTCCTGCGGGAGCCTACTCAGCCTTGTCCAGTCAACCTTGTCATCCCACACAGAGTACATGCTGTCCCCGGAGTGGTCCAGGCGGGAGGGGCACAGAGGTGCTAAGCCACGAGACTCCAGGGAGAGCCGGGAAATGCAGGCCCAGGGGTGCGGGGAGCCGCGCTCAGCAGCGGCCTGGCCCTGAGAGCTGCAGAGCCGTCTGGCTGGTGGGGAAGGACCACGCCGCAGCCCGCGGGGTTCCGGGGACCCTGCTGCCGGGCCTGGCCAGGCTGAAGCGGGTGGGGCCCAGCCGCAGGCCCTTCTCACTGCCCCCGCCGTCCTGGCCGTGGTCTGGCCCTCCGCTGTGCCAAACTATGTGATCTCTTCTGGTGAGCTGGCAGCCACACACTGCGCGCTGGCCCGAACAGAGTCTGTCCCTGTTCCCTTGACTCATTACTTTACAACCAAACAATCAGCATATTTCTGTGAAAGCCCGTCTCCTTTCCTGGATTCTAAAGCACTATTCATTGAGAAACACGTTTTAAGCTTCCTTCCCCTAATGAATGTCAGACACACACGGGGAGAAACTGCGGCTCTGTACAGGAACAGCGAGTTACCTCTAAGTGATCAAAGATGTGAACGCACTCCCAAAGTCCGCGCGCCTAATTATTCTGTGTCTGAGAGACTTATTCAACTGTTGCGGCCCGGCTAGCTCTAGAAACATCTGAAGCCTCAGGTTTCTGTCTGGCCTGGACGATGCTGAGCTTACAGAATTCCTGGCCAATTCAGAGACTTTCTCTTAGAACTGAGATTTGAGGAGACCATTTTTCCCTCACAGAAAAGCAACAATGATCAGGTAATTTTTTTCAGGCGATGTCGTTTTCTGTTTATCTTACATTTTTTAAACTTCAGGTAAGAAGAACAGGCCAATCTTCAAAAAGGAAAGCAGAGCTGACGGAAAACGTGTGGAGGATAGGGCAGCCCTGCTTCTGAAATTCCGCTGCATTTCACTTCCAGCCTCTGTGTACACATGGGTCTGCGAAAATGTAACAGGCAGTAAATATTTCCTTGCAAAGTTCTGCCCACCCTGGAAATATCCTGCCAATAACTAACTTTTTCAGCTCAAAATACATTACACTGTAGAAGAATTGAATCAGATCAAGTTCATATGATTTTTGAAGTTCAAGATTTGTTGGGTGGGTTTTTAAAATTGAAAACCATCTTTAGAGTAAGGTACAAATCAGAATTTCCAAGGTCAAGTTTTAAAAATTACAATGACAGCTGGTACTTCACTTCTCCAAACTTTCTTTCAAAATCGGACGTTTCAACCTCAGAGCTCCATTTGGCAGATTCCAGCATAGTTGCATGTATCTGCCTGAAAAAATTTAAGAGCAAAAGAAGGAACAAATGAGAGGGAGAAGCCTGCAGAAAGAGTGAGTAGCCCCGCAGGGGAGGGGCCACGGGAGCACCCGCAGCCCCGCAGCCCCGCAGCCCACGCATCTCTCCTAGACAGTGGACATCCGGGAGGCTGGGGGCAAAGGCAGCCAACACACGCCTGTGAATCCACAGCAGGGAACCTGGATGTTGCTCCTTTTCCTCTTCACAGCCTTTCCTGGTGACTAGGACGAACGGTTCAGTAAAGGAAGGATTTCAGCTCTTATCCTCTCCTGAAACACGAAACCCGGAACCCTCTGGACTCTTGGATTCAGACAGATCCTTCCTCCTTCGCTGGCCACCTGGGAACCAAAGTCATCAGCACTGCCCGCTCTGCCCCACACCTGCGCCCGCTCTGCCCCACACCTGCGCCCGCTCTGCCCCACACCTGCGCCGCGCTCCTGGCTATTTCCCAGTCAGGCCTCCTGTGCAGGGGGTTATATCAGTGGACTCTTTCACTCTTTTATAATGTTCATTTATAAACTTCAAGTCCTTCTTAATTGCCTTAAAATATCCTTAGCAGTAAAGCAGGTGCCTAATACTTTTTTTCTATACAAATTCCCTTATTTCTAGACTCTAGATTGTGCATCACTTGCTATTGATATTTTATTACATTGTTTCTTCTAATAAACACTGGACAATTACAATGTTTGCCATTTGAGAAATAGGAGCTGGCCCCGCTGTACCTTGACTTAAGTCATTTGACTATGGGAGACTTGCTTTGATGTAGTAGAGTAGAAAGACAATAAATGATGGAGTTAGCCAAAGTATTTGGCCTATGTATCATTTAAATCTCCTCCCAAATATTCAAAATTGTGGAATAAATTGACACTTGCAGAGTTCCCAGGAACATCTGGCAGTATCTTTCCATGGAACTTGATAATACCAGTGTAAAACTTTTTAGAGTGTTTTATCCTTTTTATTGTTCTTTTTCACTCCAGGTTGAACATGAGAGTAGCCAGCCACATATGCCATTTGTCGCTAAATCAAAGACCTGTTTTATTTTGCTTGTGTGTTTCCTTACTTACAAAAAAAGAAAAAACATCCACTTTAGCAATCCCCATCAGATTCGGGGTAAATCTGGCACCACATACGGAGGACGCAGAATCCAAGGGACTGATTCACTCAAAGCTGCACTGTACATTACAGAATCAGTCAAGAACCTCTTGGTAAACACAGAGATGGAAGGATATGTGTATCCCTCCACAAGTGAGTGTAAATATGTTTTAAGAATACCATGAAAAAACGAAGAATTACACAGTGGAACTTTTGAATTTTCCAATAAGTAAAAACACCACTAAGTAGCCGTTCACAGCACACGAGCATGCAATGTGTGGATCCACAAAGCTCACTTGGAGGGCATTTTAAAGGTGGCCATTCTCTGAGGGACAGTGGAACAGTACCTATTATAACAGCCCACAGTGCTATAGCTCTTTCTGTGGTTAGAGTTTTTGTAAACATTGACTAATCTTTATAGCAAATCTGGGAGGCAAATATTAATGGTTTCATTTTTCCAGTGGAGAATCTAAGTCAAAGAGAGATTAAGTGCTGTGCCAAAGACCACAACAAGACAGAGTACTGAAAGAGGGTCAGGGCACACAGGGCTCTGGGTGTCCTCCTCATCATAAATCACAGAAGGAAGACAAAATACATGATAGCATTTTTTTTTGACAAATAGGGTCTCATGAATCTGAAACTTCTAATGTGAGCAATGTTGAAATTGCTGATAATAAATGCCTATTTTAAATAAATCACATAACCTATCTCAAGTTTCTACTGAAAATAAATCTAGTAAAAAAAAATAGTTGAAGACCCAGAGATTAATCTATGTCTGACACAATCAATCCTTATCATCCCAGGTATGGAGCTGGCTCTCCACAGGACGGCGGCTATGTCCTGTGTTCTGAACTCGCGACCCTCCCACTTTCCAGGGTCACGAGGTTGGCAGGACACAGCCCAACACCACCGTCATGAGTGAACTGAGATGCCCTCTTCAGTTGATCTGAACGCCTTTCCTTATTTCCTAGTCTGAGTCAGCTCGAGTAAGATGACCAACGATGGAAATGAAGGAAAATAAATAAGGGACAACAAGCAAGAAGGGGGTTGGGTGGAGACCCGGTGGCTCGGCAGTCTTTTGAAATAGTCTGTGTATGGGCACACACCACATGACCGTGGCCTGCACGGCCGACTGCGGCCCCAGGAGATTAGGGCGGAACCGACAGCTCCGCCGGCCTAGGGAGCACCCCGCCGAGGAAGCCAGAGCAAAGCGCACTGCGGACACGGGCCCCAGGACAATTCACAGGGAAGCGGCCAGCAGAAGTGTTCGCGGATCTCAACAAGGTGCTTCAGAGTTTGAAAATATGGACCCCACGACCAAGAGATTTGCGTTAATAAGGAGGGATGTTCGTGGTGCATCTCTGCTTACCGGAGTCTATGATGAAAACGAAACAAGCCAGGCAAACCAGCAGGGACCTATCTGGAGGGAAGGTGTCTTCAGAGGTCTCGCAGGGATGGCGTCGGAGGGGACCGCGGCCCCAGAGGGACCGGATACAAGGGTGGAGGAATGATAGTGATGACCCTGACCCTGTGTTGGCCTAAGATAATGTATGTGTTTGTGATTTAGCATTGAACAAAAAAGTTGAAAAAGTAAAAAATGCAAATAAAACAGTTTTAAGATTAAAAAGAAAAACTTTAGAAAAAGAATAAAGGAAATATTTTGGTAAAGCTGTACAGCATATTCATGTTTTAAATTGTCATTATAAAAACGTCAGACTTTTGCAAGTTTTAAATTTGTACAGTAAAAAAATTATTAAAGAAAGAAAAAAATTTTAGACACGTAGTGGAGTTTAAATAAACTGAGTTTATAGTAATATAGAGTACTATGGTAGTCTTATTTTTATTTATCACTGGCTGGTTAACTCAGAAAATCCCAGATTCTTCTGCTGTTTGTTCTCAAAGTATAGCTACATCTAGATTCACAAACATGGCCATAGTGTTACAATTTCTAGGAGGGTCCAGTAGGGTAGTCCAGAACAGGAGGCTGCATGATCTCTGCCTAGATAAGTGTACTCTCTGAAGCTCACAAAATGCCAAGGTTACCTAACAACACATCTCTCAGAAAATATCTTTGTTGTTAAGTGATAAAAGCCTGCAGTAGACATGGGAGACTGTCTCAGGCCCATGCTCTGCAGTCAGCAAGATGGAGACCCAGAGAACCAGCGATAGAGTGTCAGTCCACGGCCAGGGCTCAGGAACCAGGAGAACTGATGGCAGAAGTGCCACAGGCCTGACTCCTCAGCTGGAGCTTCATCCAGCAGAGAGCTAATTAGCTCTATTGGAGGGACTGGCTGAAGGCATCTTCTATTAGAGAGGGCAATCTGAGTCCTCAATGCAAATGTTAATTTCACACAGAAACAGGTCTATGATCACACCCTGAATGATGTTTTGTTTTGGTTTTTTTTTTTTGAGACAGAGTCT
>PVIR01045043.1:0-10903 GCA_004026965.1 Petromus typicus
CAATCCTCCTGCCTCTGCCTCCCGAGTGCTGGGATGACAGGCGTGAGCCACCACGCCCGGCACTGTGGTATGTGGTACTGGTTGCTGCTGGGTGTGGGTCTCCACACCCAGTATTGTTATGTGGTTACCGGGGAATCGAACCCGGGTCCTTGCGCTTGCAAGACAGGCACCGGAACCACTGAGCTAACTCCCCGGCCCCAGGGAGCTTAAAGGACAAGGATTTTCCCTGGAAGCCTCTGGCAGCAGCACAGGCCTGAACACACCTTCACATCAGCCTGGGGACTGCAGACTCGCCACATTCAGAACTGCGGGAGAGGAAAGAAGCCACGTGGTTTGCGCAGCTTAATAGCAGTGGACTCCAATGCTCCAGAATCCACAGAAGCTTCAGAGGTTTTAGGCTCTTTTCTACCAAAATTGGGAAATAATAAAGAATGCAAACAACCATGAATAACAAACATTTTTCCATTAAATTGCTTGAATTTTTGAGTCTTGGAGGGTTGAATTCAGGTTAGAACTGATGAATCAGCACTCGTTAACACGCACAAGACTTGTGTTATCATGTAAGGCCCTTATCTGCTTGTGGTTCCGTTAGCCATGGCTCGCCACACAGAAATGCACACACACACACAGATACACACACACACACACACACACACACACACCATCCCATCTTCCAACAGATGTTTTCCTAAGCACAAAGCAAAAATGGAACTGACAACTCAACTTCTTTAAAGTAAATGCATGTTCTCAGAAGCTGTGCAGATGCGGCCAGGACAAAGAAAAGAAGACCCCGTAAGGTCCAGAGCGGCCTGTAACTGCGATCAAGGCCGTGAGACTGGGCTTTGAAAAGGGAAGAACAGATTTAAAAAGAAGAAGAAAAAGAAGAATGGGCCGCTCAGACAGAGCCTACAGTAAGACCAGACTCTTCCGGGCTCATTGAGAGTGGAGGATTAGCATGAGAACGGGACAGAATCCAGGCTTTATTGGTCTGCAGAGCAGCAGAACAGAGCCGAACAGCCTTCATATGAAATGGTCTGATTTAATCTCTTTGACGATTTGGAAGTCTCTCCAGGGTGCTGCAGAATTTCCTGCACCCATGAATATTGATCATGGGGATGGGGCTGTGGGAAGGGGCTCAAGGCAGTTGGGGCTTCTCTTACTTCAGCTCTTAGGAATGCTGTGTCTGCACAGCTGGACCCGGGAACGAAGCCTGGCTCAGACCGCCGTCTCGTCGTGCAATCGCCTTTTACACTCTACTCAATGTGGAATGCACGCCAGGCTATGCAGCATCTTTGAGCACCTCTGTCCTTTTCCTACTCTGTCTGGAATCCACAGCACCAGGACAGTACAGTACCAGGTATTTCACAGGTGCTGAATGCTAGGTACCAGGTGAAGGCGTGATTCCTGATTTGTGTGAGCCCACATGGTCTGTAGGTTCCACCCTGCCTCCAGGTCTGCATCCTTTCCAATGTGGCTGTGAAACAAGCCAGGACAGGTGAGCTAGGAGCCGTTAAACAGGAAACAACATCATGACTGGTGGGAATGTCTCACACCGCAGCCCAGAAGTAGCTCCCTCCAACCTGAGCACACCCGTCCTTTTCTCTGCGGAAGGGCGGAGTCAGAGCTCCAAGCTGAAAAGAGACGCAAATGAGGACTAACTCAAGGGAATGCTACACTGTCGGGCTCAAGTGACCCCTTGTGGAAGGTGTGGTCTGCAGTTGTGGCACTTTGAGAAAGGTGTGAGATGTTAAGGGGCTGGGTGGGATGTCTTCTGCCCTTTGGAGTGACCTCACAGAGGGACTATGGGACCTCCATCTCTCCCAGAAAAAGCAATGGGGCTGCTTGACCATCATACAAAATCCCCCAAACCATAAGCCACAACACACCTTTCCTCCTGAGAAACAGATTATCTAGACTATTTATTATAGTAGCAGAGAGCTGACTGATACAACGAATCACCTTTGAAAACTTAATTTTTGCTCAGTGAGCAATGGGGAAAAATCAGAAAAGCAGAATTCTACAGACATCCTCATCACCCACTCGGGGCACACTGGGAAACACGCTGGCAGTCTGCATCAAGAGCCCTAGAAATGTGTGAGCCCTTTGGTCCACTAAGTGTCCTTCTGGGAACCTCTTCTAAGGAGATAACCCTAAAATCAGAAAAACCTTTAGGCAGAAGGGTTATTTATTTGCTATTTTATTTTTAAAAGTTCTAAGATATCTAATAATGAAAACTGAAAATAACCTAAATAATCGACAAGATAAATTAAGCTATAATCAGAGGGTTATTATGGTCTATTGTAGGACTGTAATTCCCTGTTGTAGGCTACAATCATCTATTGTAGCACCACATAAATGATTTTATAGCATGAGAAACACTTGTGTTACTATGTCAAAGAAAAACTTACATTATGAAGTCAGTGAATATTTTCAAATGCATGGAATAGGACTGGAAAGATATATTTAAAAATTATCAGTAATAATTCTATTTGTGGGTAGGGTGGGATTACAGATAATTTTTCTCCTCTTTTCTATTTTGCTGTTTGCCCAGATCTTACAGTAGACATATTTTTGTGTGTTTGTCCCGAGGGAGAGAAGAGATTCTTGTTTCAGGCCTGTGTCTTGGGATCACCCCACAGAGCCGCCCCAAGTGCCCAGCACATGCAGAAGAGTGCTGTGGCCCAGCCAGCAGGCCGCAAGCGCAGCCCAGCGTGGACGGTCCCGGCCGAGTAGGAGCCATTGTGGTCTCTGCCCTTCACCTCTCCAGCACCAGTTGTGCTTTTTCCCTGGCCAGGAGCAGGGGCAGCCCCAGGACTTGGCTACAGTGATTAGTCACGGGTCAGGGTTGCAGGATCTGGGGCTCTGTCCCCCATTTCCATGACGAGGGTCCCCTGGTTCTCTGTGGGCTTCTGCCATACCCCTACCCTCGTCGGCCCCTTTGGGACTCCTGGCACATCCTGTTGCACTGTTCCCCTAGTGCCACAGCTCTGCCTTGCAGGACATGCTGGCTGTTTTGAGGTGAGGCGTCCTCAAAGCTGAGCCCCGCAGGAAGCCAAACCCCATTTGGGGCTGTCATGTGCTTCTCTCCTATACCTCTCACTTGCCAAGACAGAGAGGGACTGTCAGCCCTGCTGGTGCTGCCACCCCGAGCCCTCCTTCTTTGCTGCTCCTGAGGCCCAGGTCCATCTCCGTAGGTTTGTCTCTGGGCCCCACCCACGGCTGAGCAAGCTGCTGTGGCCATGCACTTGACCTGCTTCCCCACTTCCCCAGAGTTTGCTGGGGTCCCACAAGGAGCAGGCAGCCATGGCTGGCACTGAGAGCCACTTCACAGGGAGAGTCAGCTGCCTCACGGCATAGGTGGGGATGGCCAGTTGCTCTGTTTACCAGTGATACTGCTATGGGAACTAATGTGGTCAGAGTCACACAAAGAAAGATGCAAGATTTGAACCCAGGTCAGAGCTTGCTCATTAATGCCAGAGGACACAGACTCCAAACCACAGGCTCAGGTCATTACAAGAGTGAGTGGTGGAGCCCTGATGAGCATGGCCAACTGCATTAGTCACTTCGCCATCAGTGGGACAAAATGCCTGCAACTTAGGGTTTACCGGGCTCACAGTTTCAGAGGGTTCAGCCCCAGGCAGACATGGCAGGTGGAAGGGCCTGCAGGGGAGGCTGCTCAACCCATGCAGCCAGAACACAGAGAGAGAGAGAGAGAGAGAGAGAGAGAGAGGGACCAATGAGGGCCTTCTGGAAGTCCTGCCTGGGCCAGTACCCACCCCCCGGCCTGTGGGACTCAGCGCTGTCTCCCTGGGAAGGCCACGTACCTGCACAATCTCCAGCATCTCTGCCTTACTGATGTAGCCATTCCCGTCCAGGTCGTACATGCTGAAAGCCCACTTCAGCTTCTGCTCCAGCTTCCCCCTCGACGTCACACTCAGGGCGATAATGAACTCTCTAAAATCTATCGTCCCATCGCCATTCGCGTCGAAGGTACGGAAGACATGCTCTGCAAACTTGGAAGCATCCCCATAAGGGAAAAAGTTCCCGTATATTTTCTTAAACTCCTCCATAGACAAATGTCCACTGGGGCAGTCTCTCAGGAAGCCTTTGTACCACTCCTGGATCTCGTGCTCTGTGAAGTCTGTGCTTTCCAGCAAGTCCTGCATGACCTCAGGCCGAAGCTTGCTGTTCTGTTTCCCCATCCTGGCGACAAGAATCCAGCTGCAGAGGGGAAAGAAAACATGTGTTATGTGAGGAGCTGTTTTTCCAACTGATCATCTGTGACTATCCTCGGGAAAAACAAAAGGCGGCCAAGCCAGCAAGCAAACGCTGTACTAGCCCGAGAACACTGGCTCCCCAGTGCGCAGAGGGGCTGGAGTCCTACCATGGAACCCAAGTACTAGCAGGAGAATTGAAGGAGAGGAAGGGGTAGGGACAGACCAAAGCTGAAGTGAGCATATTGTGCTGCTCAGATATCCCCAAGTGAAGTGAAGTCAATCTGCCTTCTGATCCAGAGGCTGAGCCTGGCTCTGGTTTTGCTGGTTGGTGAGTAACCAGCAGTGCTTCCCGTGGCCCAACCCACAGCTGTGATGGGGGTTTTGTAGGGCTAAGCGTGGCGGTCCCTCCGTGCGCTGCAACAAGCAAACCGCACTTCGACAAGAGTGGAATTAAACTACAACCCTCGATACAGCACAAACAGAATTTATAAACTGAACATTCCAGTAACTGTCTCTTCTCTCTTATTTTTTTCCCTGAAGGTTAAGAAAAAACAGTTTGAGAGGCTGGTTTGTATTAGAATTTTAAGGCTGTCGTTCGGTTGCTAAGCTGGCGATTTGCCTGAGGCCAGAACTCAGAAACATGAGGTAATACATAATACATGGGATTACGGAGAGCCAAACACTTAGTGGAATTTACAAGTAATTTCAAGCTTTCCTTTTGGGGCGATCTTTAGAATGTGGTGTTCAGTCTCGGCTCTGTTGTTACTGTTTTGTTATTTGGAGATCACTGTGCCCGGCCCTGAGTGAGGATGGCCATTTTGATATTTAAATCTAATCCTTTAAGCAGCGACTTGTTTCCCTGCATATACAAAGGAGCTTCTTCAAAAGCGAACTGGAGCTCTTCCCCCAGCACTTAAGAAGTGCTCTCATCTATTAGCTGGTTTTCACTAAAAACTAACTGCCGCAACACTTTGGCTGGTCTCCCACAGAGGCTGATCCGTGAGCGGCTATTTTTCGGTAAACAGTAATTACACCATATTTACAGAATCATTCGCACAGAAAGGCCATAACACAAACAGGCAGACCAGCACAAAGTAAGTTATTTGCAAAGCGAGGGTTTGCAATTTAGTCCAGAGCACTTTCCTGAGAACGATGACGGAATTGCAGAAACCATCTGGACGCGACTAGACGGCATGACAAATCTGAGGCGCCTGTGACAGTTTTGCTGCTTGGACGAGCAGGGGAAGAGAGAGAAATGCTTGACAATACCTTTTGAAAGGCCGGAGTTTCTGCCTGAAATTCCTATTGAAGGCCGGGGCCAGAGAAGGGCATTAATTAGCAGCATATGAAGACGAGAGCTGCATCTTAGGTCAAATCTTTTTTTTTTTTTAGGTTTTTTTGAGACAGGGTCTCGCTTTTGTGGTTCAGGCTGGCCCTGAGCTCAGCCTCCAACTCACATCACAATCCTCCTGCCTCTGCCTCCCGAGTGCTGGGATTACAGGCGTGAGCCACCATGCCCAGCACTGTGGTATGTGGTACTGATTGCTGCTGGGGTGAGTCTCCACGCCCAGTATTGTTATGTGGTTACCGGGGAATCGAACCCAGGCCCTTGCGCCTGCAAGACAGGCGCCGGAACCACTGAGCTAACTCCCTGGCCCCAGGTCAAATCTTTTTTATCACCCCATCCAGTCATTCCAAAACTGAGGTGGTGTCAGGACCCAGCTGGGAAAAGCTCCGGACACGGAATAAGACACACTTAGCTTCAAAGCCTAGCCCTCTTGTCTCTAGTTGTTGCGTAAGCCACTCGGTTTTTTTGCTGCACACCAGGTTCCTCACCTGTAACTTGAATTCGGCCCCTATGTCATATCTCATTGCTCGGATGTGAGAATTGCATGTGACAGTCGCAGCTCTGAAACCCCACGTTGACTGAGGACACACTCTGGTGAATAAAAATAACGTCTTGTCCCTGATGGTTGCTATGCTTTTGATCTGATTTGTCCCCAAAGATCAGCAAGGTAGCAGCAGTCCCCAGTGTAGTGTGTGTGGGGGGCATTAGGAGCAAAGGCAGCAGATTACAGGGTGCGCTGTTCGTCCGCGGGTCAGGAACGGTCAGGCCCCTGTGATGGGTCACTGCCCAGGACAGGGGCTGGTGTACAGGAGCTGGCCTTTCCAGCCTCTTGTCTCTCTTGCCTGTGACTCGTCTCAGCCCCGTTCCCACCTTCCATGCT
This sequence comes from Petromus typicus, assembly GCA_004026965.1. Lineage (NCBI taxonomy): Eukaryota > Metazoa > Chordata > Mammalia > Rodentia > Petromuridae > Petromus > Petromus typicus. Next base: position 6,446 of record PVIR01045043.1, read on the forward strand.
GTGATACAGCTCCAAGTCCCACACCAGAGGCCACACAGATGGGCTGCCTGACGCTGGCCTTTTAGCCTCTACTATGCAAGATACACTTTTCTGTGTAAAGTTCTCAGTCCCCGGTATTTTATTATAGTAACACCAGACGGACCAAGACAGTGGTCTTTCACATGGAACCTTCCAAGAAACCCTCGCAATAACTGTGTGATCGGTGGTGCACCACTTTCAAAGGAAGCAGATGGATCCTCGAGAGGCTAAGTGAGCTGCCCCAGGCCACACAGCTTGTTGATGAGAGTCCAGGCTATGAGTTTAGGTTGCTGTCTTGGGGCCACTGATTTCCAGCTTTCCCTGAGCCCTACTTGGACAAAGCACAGGCATAAATTATAGCGGTTTGGTAAACATTCTGGAGGAAGCAGGAAAGAGGGAAAAGACACTCTAACTCAGGCTCTTCATAAACAGGTGCCAAGTGCCCACAAAAGTGGGTATGTGAGATCCGGGAACAAAGGGGCAAAAATTCTTCCTAAAGAGCTCACAGTCCAAAGAAAGAGAAGCTATAAGTAAAAAAAATAAGTGATGGGCTGGTGATTTAGCTCAGTGGTTCAGGTGCCTACCTTACAATCACAAGGTCCCGAGTTCCATTCCCGGTAACCACATACAACAATGCTGGGTGTGGTGACTCATGCCCACCAGCAATCAATACTACACACCACAGTGCTGGGCATGGTGGCTCATGCCTATACTTCCTGCACTCAGGAGGCAGAGGCAGGAGGATGGCTGTGAGTTTGAGGCTAGCCTGGGCTACATAGGGAGTTCAGGGCCAGCCTGAACTACAAAAGGAGACTCTATCTCAAAAATCTAACTAAATAAATAAATAAAAAGAGAAAAAGAAAAGAGTATTGGTTGAAAACGATGTCAACGTGACAGGAAATGGCAGATGGACAATCTTTCCGACTCCTCGGATCTGTGCAGAGAAAGGTCTGTTTCGTAGCATTTCTGCATTTCCTCATGAGCGTCTGAGAACACTGTGATTTAATTCCTCAGAGACTGGAATTCGATTTTCCAGGGAAAAGCTCACAGCTCACCATGAACAGCCTGGCCAGCTGCAGGGGAAGCCACAAAGCAGGCCGCCGTGAGGTCTCCTAAAATGGAATTCCCAAGGGCCAGCAGATAAGTCGGGCCTGGCTGCAGCAAGGCGCACAGAAAGGACCAGGTTAATTAAAACCTTCCCCTCACTTGACCACTAATAATGGCTGTGAACGGGCAACTTGTGGAATATCTAAATTATAAAAGCACAACTGGACAAAAGTCCCTAAAACATCAGGAAGGAAAATATTTCCCTGGCTGCAGACAGAACGAAACAAGACTTCACTTAACATGACCAGACATTGAGCATTCAGCACCCAAAGGACGCTCGCAGCTGACATCCACAGCTCCATCGCTGGCTCATCTGTCTGCTCCTCACTGGGGGAAAGAATGTGACCACAGAAAAGCCAGCGGCACACTGCACCAGAACCCCCTGCATGAAACCAGAGGGGATCTGAAGGAGGGCTACACCCAGAAACCGCCACACTTACACCCACAGACAAGTCAGGAAGCACGGCACAGCAGTACGAGAAGGGGACAGCCGAGGAGGGCCACCTCCCTGCTACCCACAGCCTGGCCTCCTCCTCTGGTGTTGGAGAGACGGCTGAGTTGAGGGAAGGACCCCCACCCGCCTGAGTCCCAGAGCAGCCCCAAAGGGCTCTCCCGTCCCTGGGCCACACCCCTGCACTCTCTGCCCTGCAGAGGGCGACTGCACCCAGGGTGAGGCACCAAGGACAGGAGACGCACTGGACGCAAGTAGCTCGTCCTGTGCAGTGAGAAGCAGGCCAGCAAATCACACGGTCTTCTCAGGGTGAGCAGGGCTACAGCTGCCATGAGGTTGCTGCGCTGCCTTCAGCTCTTCTGAGTTTTATTGCCCACGTTACTCCCCATAAAATAAGTATTTCTGATAAGAATCTGAACATTATTTAACACCAACTGTCTCACCCCTCCCCAAATATGGAAATGCCATTTTCAGTTTGGCTGATTAAGAAAAGTAAACATCATTGCAGTGGCCTCTGTCTTCCACAGGGAATTCTTTCCGAGACACTCAGTTTGTGCCCCAGACACGGATCACAGGAGGCCGCAGAGACTCCGCCTCATCCCTGTGGATGCTCCTGTGACCCACTGTAATTTATGTGCTGGGCAGAGGAAGAGATCAGTGAACTATGACAGCATAGAGTGACCATGACAATGTACTGTGATAGAATTATCTAAGACGTATAGAGCATCTTCCTCTGGAATTTTCCACATAACATTTCTGAACATAGTTAATCTTGGGTAACTGACCTGCAGAAAGGGAAGCCGCCAGTAAAGGGGACTGTAAAGAATCCAAGAGGAAGGAGTGTAAAAACGAGAAAGTGAACGCCCACTCTGGCCCAGAGGCACCCCAGAGAAAACAAGCAGTCCTCACGGCTTTACTTACAGGCTGCAAATCACCCCAGACACTGAAATGCACACTGTAAAACCTGTACACTCTCACTATGAATGGGACCGTGTCAGACACCTCTGTGACCTGTGGGTTCACTTACCGGGAATCATGCACATTCCTCCATGTTAGACCTCGGGGAGAATCTCATCTTTTTAAATAGCTGAATTTCACCGACTGACTGAATGATTCTGCTGAGCACTGAATTAAGGAACAGATAAAACGGCGAGTAGTGTGAGACATATGGTTCTTTGGTATTTTATTATATGGACTATACTCAACTAATTTCCCTTTACAGACATTTAGTTGATTCTGCTTTTCTTTTATTCCTTTGGCATTACCTTAGCCATCTTTCCTTGGACAGAATTTATTGCAAAGAACTTCTTGACATCAGTCTCTAGAAACTTGCTTACAAGCTCCCAGTAAACCATTTTCCTCGGGAGACTTTTATCCTCACAATGATAGAGTTGGACTTGAAACTGGAATCCTGTCCCTTCCTGTCTACCTGAGCTACCGGAACTGGCCTTTGTTCCTCCAGTGCCTCGGAGGAAGCACGTCTCTTCCCAGCTGGGGCCCCTCACCCGCACCTGACGGCCTGCTTCAGCCTCAACTCCTGGCTTTTCAAGATGTCTTCTCTTCTTGCAACCTCAAGCCTAGCTAATGGCTCTTGGTCCTCACCCTGCCCTAGACCAAGACTAGCAGAGGTGCCCGACACTGTGCCCCAGGTACCCTGAGCACGCACAGGTGTTGTGAGACGCTCACTGTGCAGGCCGGTGAGTGGGCACAACTTAATGAAGATGGACGTCTCCTGTCTGATGCCAAGTTCAGGGCTGAGGAAGGCTCTGCCCGCTTCACAGTGCAGCTCCAGCCCCAGGCCACTCCCGCAACACTGCACGCTCAGGAGAGGCTGACAGTGTGTTGTCCTTGACAAGAATTTTTTTCCACCCCAGGGTTGGGCTCTGTGTTGTCTCAGGGAAAGCACACAGCTCCTCCTTCCTGGACATGGCTCTGCCCACAGGCCTGTATTCCCAGGAGGCCCAGGCTGTGCACTTACAAGATTCTGCTGCAGGAACCAAAACTTTGCTGAAAAGACCACACTGCATTTCTGCTAGCACCAGGCCAAAAAAACAAGGAGGAAAAGCAACAGTGTTTTCCTAGCTCATACCCATTTCTCAATACAGAAGCCTGTGTCCTTACTGTGATATTCCCTAAAACAAATCTTAGTGCTGGATGATTTGCATGGTGAGGTTGCCCCGCGTGGGCCCAAAGCACACAGAATAATATCAGCCACAGATAGAAGATGAGACAACGGTCAGTCACAGGTCAGAAATTAGGAAGTGTCTAAAACTTTGCAAAGGGAGGAAAAGAGGCGGAAGATGAAGGAAGAGAAAAAGAAAGGGAGGGAGGGAAGACGATTGTTAGGTTGGAGGTAAGAAAGTTAAGGAAGGTTAGGGGGTAATGAGGAATAAAGAAAACCAATCCAGGCAACAGCCAGAGCCAGCTAGTCGTGTCTGAAGCGCCCACCCAGGCAGCCGCCCACCAGACTGGCAAGGCAGAAACAGGAGTGGGAAGTTACGAGTGGCCGGTCCTCCGGTTAAGCTTGTCCATCATTAAATGACAGCGTTAAAGAAAGCTTTGCCCTACTGCTTTGGCAAGTCCCAGGTGGAAGGTGACACTTAAGGAAGCTTCAAGCCCTTTCTCTCACCCTCAGACCAATGGCTGGTACCAGTCTCCCTGGCACAGATTCGGGCAGGGGACACTGCTAGTAGGCATGTAAGTGAAGCACCTCAGAAGAAAGCTAGGTGCCAGGCAGGAGCTCTGGAGCCGCAGGCAGGTGCTGGATGCCACAGAACTACCTCCGCTCCAGGTCTGTCACGTGGAGTAGAGCAAACAGTGATGGCCTACAGCACCAGAGCAGACAGGAAGTGTTCTCGAATATCCCGACATGACTCAGACAC